>PQWD01002211.1:103103-150122 GCA_019425675.1 Leucinodes orbonalis | reverse complement strand
ACTCTGGTGATTAACGGCTATGAGGGCCCATTCAATTTATTAATACAAGTATGCGATCCATTGATCCCCGGAGGTCAGAGGAGTGGTTTCTGTATAGTTTAAAGATAGTCACATCTTGGTAAAGTTGGTGCACAAGCTTACTGAGTCATAGTGTTATAAATCAGGAACCACCGAGATTCATTAAGCAGGAAAGCAGTCTAAAAGTACCAGGTGACACTTGTCAGAAAAGAAACATTCCTGCCTACGGAAGGGGGCGCTAAACCGAAGTCCGGGTATTTATATCAATAATAACTCAGATATACATACACATCACCATATAGGCATACTATTTTAGATTAATAGTACAGGTGGTCGTAAGTGGTGTTCATGTTTCTACAAATCATTAGAGACAAGGATCGAGCACTCTATAGAAAGATCTTATATACAATATATTTTAGTTGTGATGTACTCGAGTTGGAACTTAGTGTTTAGCGGTAGCAGCTGGCGCCTAGCGCCAACTACGAGTCGACGCACCAGGCTATTACCACCCCCGGGCGCGGGGTTTACTTAGCGCGATAAATTCTATTTTTTTAAATGGTACGCCGAGAGCTAGATGGTGAATACGCAACTCATCGGTTGCATTTACCTCAGTATGCCATGGACACAATGCGTACATAGGGTCGTCAAGAGAGCTTGGCCAGGAAATTTGAATCAGCATACGAAAAGTCATTATCCGAAAAAACCGTAAAACGATAAACTTTGGGTGACGGTTCTCGTCATACCGGGTCAAGCTCTTAGATAGTGTCTTCGGTACTGTGCGGTGAAGCAGGTGAGAAGAATACCACTTGTCCATTCAGTATTTCCTACAGTACCGTAACAAGGTCAATCGCCAATTCTTTTAGTGTTTCAAATGTCAAGGGAGCGTACCACACTTTTGGGCGGCGGACAGGGGAACAGCTTGCGCGATGATAGAAAACGGAGCAGATGTTTGCAGGACACAATCGTCCAATTAGAAGAATGGGTGAGAATGGTATATATGGCGCAAAAGAAGACAGGGAATGAAGACTCAATAGGGTTTGAAAATTTGCAGAGAGGATGATCGTACAGTCGGTCCTCACGTGTGGTCTCGCAGGATGTGGACACAACACAGGCAAGAATTTTGTACTAAGCCTAAGATCGAAACCCGGAAACCTTTTTCCAAGTAAGTAAACGCACCTGGTCGGCAAAGTTAACATCTCAAAAACATGAAAATGTATTTCTAAATAAATTGCGGTTGAGACACTTAATAAATTTTTGAAATTGAACGTAAGGGCAAATGATCCATTGAAATCGAGGGATTTTAATTAAGGTATATACTTAATAAGAATCATTGGTTGTGGTTAAGAGCTATTTTCTGTGGAGTTCAAAATAATGATGTTATCATTGATGACTACACAGGGTATGGCTACATTCTCGATTCACATTCTAAAAAATATAATTCATTACACTCAATAATTTCTGATATTCAATAGGCTTGCAAAAAAGCACTAAGAACGTCAAGCAAATATACAAATAAAATTAAAAAACTTCAACATACTAAACTAAAAATATGAATTTTGAGCTTTGAAAGCGCTTCAGCTGGATGGCCTGTTGAAAAGAAGCACCAAAGACTCAACAGTGTAGCCTTTTTAAAAAACATTACTATGTAACATAACATACACTGAAATAGGCTGAGCAAATTATAAGACACAGGATTATTATCACATAATATCCGCAATAGGTAGTAACCATTTTTTAGAAGAGTGGTTTTTTATTCTAGCTTTAAAACATTTGTTAAGGAACTCGACAATATTTCCTGCGGAGTACATTAAATGAAAACTTATACATCTTCCTATAAAAGATTATACCTACTTTAGTATCACAAGTCGGAACACAGTTGTTTCTCTTGCCCTTAGTATTAAAATTGTGTGAGCACATTTTTTCACCCATTATAATATTTAAAGAGGAAGATTTTGATTAATTGGTTTTCTTCTTGCTCATTATTTTGCGTGAACCGTCAATTGCGAAACATAAAGAATGGGGCGGGCATAACACAGTATTCCGGCTATAAAAGATTACAATTCATATGCTTTCTATGGTTATAATTGGTAGGAAATAGCTAGGAACTAATCTTAGTTACAAACGAGGTACCCATTACAATTGTCTATAGGCATGGCAGTATTAAAAACACTTTAAAAAAAGTTTTAAGCAACCGTATTTGTTTGTGATGCCTATAACGAATTCGCCCGCCCCGCTCTGTTCGATAACTAAGTAGAGGACGCTACTACATGAAATGTATAAGTGCTCATTTTGTATATAATTAATTTATTTTTAAAAAATAAAACTTTCTAAATTTAAGGGCAATACAAAACCCTGCGCTAATAATTGTTAAATATTACTCTATTAAAGGGAAATACAATAAAAGACCTGAAGCATACACATATAATTTATGAAATTAATTACTGTCCGTAAATAAGGCCTATCAACCTTTAAAAAATTTGACTCACACAATTTTATACTAGGAATAAACAGAACTATGCGTTCGGACTTGACAGACCAACAATAAGTAGGTATCTTATTATATAGAAGATTAATAAAGTGATATTAAGTCAAAATAAAAAGGGACCGCAGAATATTCAGACTACGACAG
The DNA here is from genome assembly GCA_019425675.1 of Leucinodes orbonalis. Taxonomy (NCBI): domain Eukaryota; kingdom Metazoa; phylum Arthropoda; class Insecta; order Lepidoptera; family Crambidae; genus Leucinodes; species Leucinodes orbonalis. The sequence continues at coordinate 147,475 of PQWD01002211.1, read as the reverse complement.
AATTAACCTATACACACATCTGATTATAAACGGCATAGAATAAATAGCAACTCACCTTAGTACTAAAAACAGTGGATACTACACCAATTGACGAATATTTTATGTGATAGAAAACGTGGTCTTAAATTCTCAGTCTATTTCACGGAACATGTAGATCAATAAATGAATTGTATTACAACCTTAGTAATTCCTGTTTTAAAAAAGAGCTACACTGTTGAGTTTTCACTTGGTGCTTACTTACTCTCAAACGGCCCATCCAACTGAAGCGATTTTTTTTTCAAAAGCATCAAATTCAACTTTTAGTGTTAGTAATTTTAAATGCTTTTTATTAATCATATTTTTTGATATCTTCCTTTGACTCGTTCATTAGTGCCTTTTGTTAAACCATTTGAATAAGAAATCTTCTGATTGATTTTGAAATGTTACAGATCCGCGTCATTAGTACGAGTGTACAACATTTTGGCTTAATCCAGATGGAAGTTACAAAATTCTTTATTATACTACAACGCAAATCAGATCGTCAATCAAATTTGTATGCAACGGCAAGACAAGAATTATTTATACACTGTTAATTGGTCCGACCAGCGCTGCCCTTTCTTTACATTTGCTCGAGAAAAAAGCGGTCGTCCGGGTTCGATACTCAGCTACTAAAACTGACTTGGGTTACTCCGGGCAAGGGTCGCGAGGAGGACTCGAGATATGACTTATCCCTAAATTCAAAACCTTTCATATCTGGTAAACCAGTTTAAATCATTTTGGAACACCTACTCAAGTAGATCAAGACACCCACAAGTTAGGTAGCCCCCATTGAATTTGGAAAATATCACTATAAAAATAGCGCTGACCTTTGTTAACCTGGAAATCCGAATGGAAAGGGTTTAAGTCTCGCCTCCGCCACATACGAGAACTTATGTGGATAAGACCGAGACGAGACGACTTAGTTTTCGTTTTTCATTTACATTGTAATGACTTTTTTTTGTCAAATCTGTACCAGTACTGCCGATGGCCATACTAAATCAACCGAGCGAAGTGTGCGCAGTTCTCGTAGTGCAGCATCGCGCCAGCTGGCTAAATAAAATAAAACACACACGACCAAATAACAATATATAAGATAATGTAGTGTGTTGTTATGTTGTAACTAGACACACACACACTAATATACATCATATAAGAGTTAATGTGTGTGGTTAAGTACTTATCGTGTTATATGAATACCGAGACTTCAAGCTAGCGGGCCCATCCAGGCAACGGACATGTTTCATCTTTTCTTGACTCAACCTCAGCGTGCTACTTGGCCATGCAAGTCCTAATCAAAGACACGGAAGATTAAACTGCACAGATGATCTTCCGTGCGCTGTAACAAAGCACTCCTACGACCTCCGGATCAAAGGTCCAAGCTCAAGTGGAGGCAGTATTGGCATAATTTGAGGTAACAGTACCGTCGGTGTATTTAACTCTTTAAACCATCGAGTCCAACTGCTGGACATAGTCGCCATCCCCATTTTGCGCCTGATCACTTTACCGGTCCCCGCTTCCTCATCCAGGCTCTCCACCAGCCGACTACCGCAAGTCTCGGTCCATACGGCCGGAGGCGCGTCCCCACTACGCGTAGCCAAGAACGGTCACACTCACAGGACTCGGTAGTGCTCCAACGGCCATGAGGTAATTGCGACAGTTCACGTGACCAGGCCACTGCCACTTCAACTTGCTGATCGGTTCGGCGACTATGTCGGTACTGAGGCGGAATGCAGCGTCGCAGCAAAGTTACTAGAAAATCTCAATAAATAAATGCAGTATAACTCCCGTGAGGTGTGGTCTTATATCAGATGTATGTCCTCTTAAATTAAAATATCCCAACTCTGACCGTGAGTACACACAAAAATAACATATAAAATGGCCATTAAAAAATATGCAATTCACATGGAGTCTGTATGTATGCCTGACCTTTATGTGAACCATAATATGAGGAATAAGCTCTCTCAGAAACTAAGTATGACCAATGGATAAAAAACAAGTGGTACACTTCACTTATACTGAATTATAAACAAAAGCCATTTCCATCAGCAAGAAAACCTTCTACGGCGCAAGATACAATTATATTTTGTATTGAGCTTGGATTTCGCGTATTAAATATAAGTTATAAGAAAAATAATGATCAAACGCATAATGTCTAAGTTTTGGATACTCTTATTTTGGATAGACTGTTGAAGTAAATTCAAGAAGTCAATTTGAGACTGGAGGGCTAGAAAAAATATATAATACATAAATATTCCAATGACCATTACAAAGCGCCATTAGTGGCGACCCAGTCTACAACGTGAAGGATTTAATTCCTGTACTAAACACACTTATTCAAAATATACTTACACTTTTTTCGCGTATACTAATACATACTAATGAAACAGATTTCAGCACACAAATGTTTGTTCTGTCCAGGGGATTGAGCCGGACCCTGTCTCAACTATTTACACCAATATGGGTCAACATCATCAAATCAACCCATAGCAAGAAGTAACAATGAAAGAAAACTTCCAGGAACATAAGAAGAAGAGCACACGGAGTGAATGAATTAACAATATAGAGAGGTACAATATATTCAGTGATATATTTGAGCTGCCCTGTCTCCGCCTTAAACTACACACAGTATATGTCAACATATCTGCTATATCGGAGTATCAAGCGAGATTAGGTTACCATGACCTTATACACGTCTCATTAAGGTAAAGAGTTACTACAATATAAACAAAAACTATTATCGTTAACATTATTGACCACTCACCTCTAAAACCGCGAGGTTTATTTTAATTTTTATAATTTTGTTCAGTTTAGCGTTAATAAAGGTTTTGAGATAATTGATTTTCATAATTCTTCGTTGGCTACACACCTCGTGTAAAAATGATTTTTAGTATCAGCATATATTTGTTTATAGCATAAACTTTTCTCTAAGACGTTAGGTGCCGTTTTCCGTTCGTTGGAGAATTGAATTTGCATTTGGTAGGCTCTATAGCTCGATTGCTTTCTCAAATATAGAAAAAATATATCCGATACTTTACACCAAAGTAACTTGTTAAAAAGGCCGAATTGAAGTTTAGTATCAAGCGCCCTACGGCGTAATTGCATTATGGCTTAACAAGGTTAGGCTGGATAGTTGAAAGGCGGAGATCATCGTTCTGTAATGTTTCTTCTTCTCAGCGTCGACTTTGATTATCAGTTGTTCGCAGTCGGTCTGAATCGATCGGTTTTGCCTGGTAACAGCTCATAGAATAATTCCTCCATTCCCACAGACATTCTTCATCACTCAAATAACTCCCCAGGTGAAGAGCTCGAGCCCCCGGAGGTGTTTACGCCTTAGTCGTCCCGCTACGGCCCAGTGCGGTTTTAGACACTTCACGCACACTTTGCAATCTCTTTCTCAGGCGTGCGCAGATATAAAGATTGTTTTATGTAGTATTTTGCCAATCTTACACAATTACGTTCAAGGACTAAACCCATGTAATAAACGCTTTTATATTCGAAGCAGTATCCGCTTAAGCTTGATGAACTTCATTTGCAGCCGAGGTTACAAATGTGGTAAACGTTATATAATATAAACAAGATCCTGTTCGATAATATATACCTTTCACTTCACTCAATCAGTCCACTTTGTTTTTTTTATGATTAATACATATCTATTACAATGTAATCTGGTACGTTTTTTAAAAAAAGGGGTTAATTGAAATTTTATCTTAGTCTATTTTATTTAACTCCTGTGTTTATTACTCTAGTATTCATTACTTTTAACAATATCTTCATTTTTATTTTTTTATTTACGGTCTGTTATATAAATCTCATTTTCTCTCGTAGCATTCTTCATAGTCGTTTGATCTCGGGCTATCGCTAATTTTATCAAATTTTATTGTAATTGTGGTAGTGATAGAAACTCCCATTCGTAATATTTATATTTATTTATTGAGTTCAATTGTAATTTGTTATTCAGTAGTGAGTGTCCCTACATGTAAAGTGATTATATGTTATACAGTGCGAAATTTTATTTTATCAATTCTATTTTTATCTGGAATTTTTATATCAATTGCTTTTGAGTTTCTACGGCACTATTGAGTTGGTTACAGTTTGGAACAATTTAAGTGTACTTTTTCTTCAGCCGCAACTTTTTCGCATAGTCCGTCGATTGCAATTTGGATTAGGATGGAGGGTGTACTATATTGCTGTTTTTCCAGAGCATTAATAAAGAACGCGTGCTATTTATCGATTCTCTATTGCTATTCTTTTACTTTTGTTTTTTTAAATTATTCTCATTTTGGACTACCTTCTATATGACATTTTCTCCAATTATATATTTTAAAATTTTTTAATCGTTAAAACTATTATTTGTCAATGACGTTTTAAGTTTATATTTCTTATACTTTTGTATATATTTATTTTATACTGTTATTATTTTCTCTAGTTTTTTTGTTTCTGCTGCTTCCCTGCTTGGCGGCGTGCTTTACTCCTGGTGTTGCGCGGTGTCGTAACAGCGCGCCGTGCGCCGCGTACAGCGTCGCCCATACGCGGCCGGTAGCGCGTCGCTATCCGTCTAACTACGCATCCACTCGCCTACTCTCTGCTACCCTTACCTCGCCCTACGCCGTCATACTAACTTTCCGCGTTAATAAATAATCGAACAACTACTGCGAATCTAGATTATGTTAGTTTTTCCTTTATTTTTTATAAAAATCAGCACCCAGTTTGAGTCAATGAACTGATTTGATAACTTCGACAAAACTTTAAGTTTTATTAATTCTAATTGTCAATAAGTTAATTTAATATTGTGATGATTATATTCAAAAAATACATGAATATTGTTCACTACATGATTTTTATTACTGATAAGCATTTTACCATGGCATATAATCTCTACGGCTTACGGCACAGGTCACTGTAACACTTGAAGCCAAGTTTAATTGGCTGCTAGATCTATTATACATTTATTTCTTTCATGAGTAGTCAGATGGAATTGATGATGATATTGGGCCGGCCGCACAAGTCCTCGTAATTCATCGATATGTAGAATGATATATTTTAGTTTAGTACCTTTCACGGGAAAGAGAGAGGGTACAAAGGCATAGGAGATAGTAAGATAGAAGTTTTAAAGCCTCCGGTAATCTGGCACTGCCCCCGCCAAGTCAAAGCAACGAAGCAATAACTGCTTGTGCCAAACCTTTACTGGAACCATTTCGCCACATTTTAAGGTCCAATTTGGAAAACCTTTGGATAAAGCACCGACGGACCCGTAATTTACGGATCTATAACAAGTTACAACATTTATATAAATAAAGAGAAGATTAGCAGTCAAGAACACCTTAAAGACTAGGCACACTTTGTCTAGATACATTAACTCTTTAGGGAGATATACAACTCACCTTCCAGAGGCTTGGCCGCGGGAAGAATTATTTAGGCAAACATGGAGCGACGGCCCACGGCGGAATAAACGCGAAGGCGTTCCGTGTGTTGTCAACGAGTGCCTGCGTTTGGGTAGTTTTTCATTGCAGGAAATTCCCGCTTTTTCCCATCCCCAAACCAGACGCCCGAGGGCGAAAAGTGAAAAATGGAGGGCGACATCTGGACAAAGGCAGTGAAACTACGCACTTAATTTGTCGGTATGGTTCTTCCGAATCCTCCTGGAGGTACAACGCCGATATTGCGCCGCCTTACCCGTGGTAGACAAGCGAGAGGCTCTGGAACGGATTCTCCACTGCCCCCGCGCCGCAGCAAATATGGTCGGCTATCCCAAACGACATCCCGGGGTCTGGCGGATACCATAAAATTAAATTATAAATTTATCCAGCTGGACATTCACACACCACGGGCCCATCCTACCACCAAGTTAAGCGGTGAACCTGTTTTGGCTAACTAAACACAACAGGCTAAACAATACCTCTATTATAGCTCTTTAGTGCGTTGTTTGGATAAAATTTCAATATACAAGGCACTCTGTAATAACATTCGCGTAAGGTTAGGGAGACATCAGGGCGCGCATGGGTGGTGGTGGGCCCCCAAAACTAATGATTGTGACTAACACCACAGAATTAAAGTGTGTGGATCCGAGAACAGAAAACAAACCAAGAGACAATGTGTCCATTGGCTGCCAACAAGACAGGCATAAACACCACAATCCAAACAATGAACATTGTAAACATAAAGAATTAATAACTCCACCAGAGTCAAAATACGCAGCAAAATATAACAAAATATACACACCATAATATTCGGGACCAGAAAACAAGGCACCACCACAAGTGTTGTTTTACTGGGGTGGATGCGAACCATCCCCGAGGGCAGCCCTTAAAGGACTAGGGTGGCAGCAGACGTGTGTGTCATGAACTCATGAGTCTCTTCAATGCTACACATAGACAAGGCCCGGGGGGGTTTTTCCTAATAGTCTATACCACCCACCACTATCTAATGGCCTTGTATCTCAACTTTACTACGATATAATAAACACATAGACTTGAGAAAACGCATATGATCTGTATGAGCATGTTGCTTTACGTAGGCGACGGCATAGCTATACACAGGGCTACCTCACATGCTTAACTTGGGGGCTACGATGCGCTGTGTGAATTCAGTGGATATTTCAGGGAGGCTAGGTTACATCTATCGGCAGAACCAGATGTCCGTTGGAGGGCAAGAACATGTTCTTGGAGACGGAAGCGACGCGGCGACTTAGTGTTTAAACTCGTAGCAGTCACGCGACCCCCAACAACCGGATTCGAGATGAGATACTCCGAGACTTATGGCGTGCGAGGTCGGCTGCCGTGGATCTGCTGGATAAGTGAAAGTCGGTTTCACTTCCCCCTTTCTGCGAGTACCGGGCATATCTGGCGGTCAAGAATCGGAGAGAAAGACTATTGTCACACACAGACGTCCCGACATGCGATAGGTTGAGAAGAGTATTCTTGCGCTGAATATGTAGCACTTATGATATTGTCTCTGCTTCGGTTTTCCTGTCCACTTCTTAGGGTTTCTTTCTATAACATTATCAGTTAGCTAGCTACTGTAGCTACTCCGCAGGGGGCATTTGGGCCGAGAGTTTGTTAATTAGAGCCGTTTCCTCCCTAAAGGAGTTTTTCCCTTAAAAGTTATTAGATAGCACTGCATTGTAACCCGCGAAACCCTCAGTGCTATATTCTATAATAGGTGGTAAGTTAATAAGCCCCATTTATCGCTACAGCATAAATTATTAGAACGCCTAGCAAATATGAGAATCTTCTAATAAGAGGACCTACGTGTATGGCCCGACCGCCATCCTTATGTTGGGTTCAGTCAAGTGAATCACAGAATTCGCAAGCAAAAACCTATCTCATTTAATATCTTTACACATAAACCGATCATCAGTGAAAAGATATTTTTATGTAAAAAGAAAGAAACACGGCCAATAATTATAATTAAAATTCTGTTTCTTTGGATATTTACTCCTTACTACTAAGTTCATATTTAAAATTTTTTCTCAAGTTGGCAATAACTGCGCATTTCAATTACAAACTTCCTGAGCCATTTCTAGACAATCGCCCACTGCTTAGACGTCCACAAACAATAGACCAGAACCTGAAACCAAACACAAGGGGAGTTCAGGAACAGGTTCGTATTCAAAATAATGGGTTGGCATCATTAAAAAAATATAACGCCAGCGCGGTATGGTAGCCCTGGCGGCCGCGTCACTGGTAAATTAATTGCTTACCACTGGGAAACTGTGGAGTCGGCAGTATTAGACATGATGGTTATGTGAACATTAAAATAATAAAAAAATAGATAAAAAGTATTTAGAAAAAATATGCGTACAAGTACAGTCATAGGCATCTAAACTTGCCTTAGAGTAATTCACATGTTCAAGTATCATTTTTCAGTTAAAGCCGAGGAAAAGCGGCACTTCTAATGTCAACATGGCTTAGGTACTGAACTTCTTATAGATTTATAACGTCCCTTCAAAAAGTTTACATTCCGTCGAGTAAATATGGGAGCTAAATCTGGCTCTACTTAATTTTAAATAAACCATTATACTACACAGTATGAAGGAAACCAACCAACTCAGAACACTTATTATACTGCGCCAAAGTCACCCGAAGACAGGAAGATGTTAGGTCTCTCATACCCGGTAATTTTAAAGTAGCTGCATTGCTGCATGGGACGATACCTACACTGACCTACGACGACTAAGCTACATGACTTAACTGATTAGTAAACTTCACATAACAGAGGATTGGCTGGTTTTTGTGAAGCAATCATTGTGACAGAAGTATACGCTGGACCTTTTTTCATGAAATTCTTATATTCATCTTTTATGGTGAGACCGTAATATTTTATTGAGTTTTAGTGCAGGACACACTTTGCTTAATTATTCATATTACACGAGATTGTAGAGTCACGCTTTTCTCTGCAATGTCTGCTGAGCTTCATCATTATTAGCTCATCTAAACGTACCCACCGAGGAGCAGCGAGCCTCTCTACCCGTAAATAGGGTGAATTAGGCCTTAGTCGTCCACGCGGCCAGGCGGAATTGGCCTGACTTTATCGCCCAACCTGAATCCAGCTGGCGTGCGCAGGCTTCCTCACGGATGGTTTCCTTCACCGTAAGAGCGTCAGATATCCGTACATAATTCATAAAAATCCGAAACATTGGTACTCGGGATTTGAACTGCGTCCTCCGGTCGGAACGGCCACCAGCTCACGACCAATTGAGCCCACGAAAGCTTGACTTGGCGTTTCTCATACTCGAAGCTCACGAGCTCTCGTTATTATACTAATTCATAATTAACATTATACAAGTTAAATATGGAGTCCATTTACTCTAATGATGATAACTCAATTCGTACCGATGTACTCGCCAACAAGCTGTCCCTTAAGGTCATTTGTCTAGATTTAAGCTTTGGTAGGTACACATAACTCCTTATCCGACAGGACATTTACAATCCGTGTTAGGTACCTAATGATTTCACAAAGTACAGAAATTATGAATCGTGATATAACATGCGCGTAATACACGTTTTAAATGCTACCCTATTATCACTCTTTCCATCATTCTTTTGCATTTAAATTGTCCACATTTCTGTCATTAATTATATAAATTATTGATGCTCATCATTACTTGGTAATAAATAATACGAAATGAAATTTTCTATAAAATTTTATAATGCGACATATGTTATTTCTACTACAATTAGATTCATTCGACTGCCCAAAGTTTATTTCGCCGTCTAAATAAATGAACTAGGTATTTGAATGGCCAAAAGCAAAGTATTTATTAAATTATAAAAATAAATATTATTCGACATTAATCAAACTATAGTAATTATTGAATCATACTTTAGTAATTATTGTGTTTTATTTTGACGTTCGTTGACGGGTTTTGTAGGCCTGAATGTAATAAATTTAATTTAACTTAAATTGTAATCATAAGCGAAGTAACTAGGTACTTCCGAATAAGTGCAGGTCACTCATGCATATTAAGATAATATAATCAAATTCCCATATTATTAAAAAGGGCAAAAGTTAACTAAGACAATCACAAACTACTATGCTAAATATTTAATACCGCTAATTTTTTCCTTTTGACTTATGACGCAAAATAAAAATTATAATTTTACGACATACATCAATAATAAAACTTATGTCGGCGAGCGTACGGGCGTCTGGTCGCGCCCCGCCTCTTATCAGTTTATTTACACAGGGACATGAACCCGCCCGATAACTGCATACGAAACACTTAACCGCCTAGAGCGATCGCTCAAACTGGCGCTTTTGTTGTTATATGTTGTCGATCCTGATTTGACTTTTTGATAATTTCTTAATAATGGGGGGCGATATACTTAGATAACTTACATTGTGCTTCTCATATCGAGATATCGTATCATATATATTTTGATCAGATGCGACCAGACCGTTTCTAATTTATGGTAATGAAATACCAATATTATAGAAACGTTGGTCGTTGCTATCAGAGGCCCCAGGAAACCGGACGAAGATGTGAGCAGTTCGCATAGACGTAGGTGTTCCATAACTGACGGAAGAAACCACGACAAAACAACTGATAATAATTATTTATCTTGTCCCTTTCTAATTCTTGCTTTTCATTGAGATGAGATTGGTTCGCAAGGTTGTCTGCCGGGATACCCATCCCTTTTATTGTTCTGTACAGTTCAGTAGAAAGGGCGTTGTGTTTTCTACACAGATTTTCACATTGCTTCAGATATACTCTGTTTAAATATGTGTTCACGTAAAATTAAAATGCTTTTAGTTGCTATGTCCCTTATATGATCAATAAAAAAATTATAGTACAATAGTATGAAGAAAAATATACTTCGCTTTATTGTTAAACAGTTACAAGATTCAAAGGCAAAGTTCAATGTTCAGCAATCACGCAAACATCCCACTTGATGGTAAAAAGCAACTATCGCGTATATCCACGAGATCCAGAAAAAAGTACCATAGTACAGTTTCAGGAGGGTTTTAGGCATCCAATAACCAACTCGCGCAAAACTTTGCTGAAGTTGTTTCACGCGTATTTCCTGTGGCCGAGGTACTTATTCAGGGTGAATAATTTATAAATAATTAAGATGATATTTTTGTATCGTATAAATGCCTATGTCAAGCAAGTGGACTGCGATAGGTGAATAAGATGAGATGAGAGTATCAGTAAGAATAAATTCATTCTTTTTTGATAAATTATTAATAGAAAAATAAATATTACATTTTTTTTTGCAATCAACACGACTCCATTGCGCCAGTGTCCTAAAGTCGTCACATGGCACGTCGCAGAGCGAATGTATTGTGAACACGGCTTGCCTATCTTTGAATACTTAATTGATTGATACGTTTCACAATATAATTCTTAAGCAACTACTGCACTTAAGATTGTTAATATATTTATGTACTAAATAATTTAAAGTAGATGGCGCTTCAAATATAGTAAATAAGTCTATTCGGAACCTACGCAGTCCACTGCTAAAAAAGAAAGATGTACCCAAGAAGTAAAATAAATAACGAAATAAGATTATTCTTTGACATTTTCAGTTCGCGCATTTAGTCTCAATTTAAGCTAGGAGCTTGTATTATGATAAATTAACATCGAATAACAAAGTCTATATTTTTAATAAAAAACCATGCATAATTACTAATAAACATTAGCAAATATCTAGAGCAATACAAACAGACCTAACAAATGTGTTGTTACTGCTCCGGGAATCGATACTCGAGACCTTCGATCAACTCGCGCTCATTCTGTCTGAATATTCCTAATAAAGTAGAATGAGTCAATCAAAAATATTATATTTAAACATTGCAATAACGTTGACTGGCAACATTATAATAAAAACAAAAATTAGAACAATAACAAAATATCAACCCTAGGCTTACTTTATGGGGTATGAAATCACCGTATTAAAATATTTATATTTAATTCGAAATGTATTTTCAATGCAAAGATGGGCCCAAGTTCGTCTATTACTTAATAACCTACTCAATAAATAGTTTAAAAATGTCAACATTCAATAATAAACATAATATCAAACGGAAGTCAAGTGTCACGGTCGCACTACAAAAATCCCATAGCGTTCAACAAAATTACTATTCAGCCGGTGCATGCGACTTGCGCCGTTATCACTTAGATTTAAAGTCTAATATTCCGCCTCTTGCTGTACGTATCTCTAATTGTGGTATAAGTGATAAACTCAACAAATTAAAATATAAGTAAGATCGATAACAATTTGTAATATATTCTATTTTTGTCAACACTTCTATTTTTAATATAATGAATATGCGCGCCAGTATCTTAAATAATGTCACTGACACAAAGAAATAACAAAAGTCTTCATTAATAACTATTTCACTCATTCCTTTTTTAAGTCGTGACAATCATTGACAAGACACTGGTATAAGTATGTGTAACGTGTTAAGTTAAATGCCATGGACATTAATTTTGGGTAACAAACTTTTTTTTATAAAACTATAACAATTGATTGAAAATGTTTATAATTTAAATTAAAGTGACCTTATTATTTACTTTCTTGCACTTTGATTATGACCTCAATAATACTCAGATTTGGGACCAAAAATAGTGAAATTTTTTATAATTACCAAAATCATGTTTAAAATTCACAATTGTCAAAAATTACGTTTCTTTCATAACTTGGACCACGCAACAGCCGTAATTTCATCCATGAAAATAGTTGGCGTTACCAAATAGGGATTAGAGAGGGACGGAGCGAGCAATCGCACGAGAACGAGCGAGACGCCGAAGCGCACTCCGCACCGCACTCAATTTTTGAGGTTTCCGTGCGCTTGTATGCTGTTTATTCTTTTTTTTAAGTTTTTCGATAATAGATTAAAGAGGTGACGTGACAGTATAACTTTTTTTCTCGAAATCACGGTTGGTGATAAAGAAGACAAGGATGTATCGATTTTAATATATTCCTGTGTTTTTGTAAATAATAATAATAATTATATGTAATTATAAGTTAAAAATTATCTTTATTGTTGCGTCAAGATGATATTGGATATCAAAATATTTAATAACAATACATTTATTGAAAAAATAATTGATTAATTCCAATCCATGTGGACTGTCAATTCCATTGTTTAATATATATTGTATGTTCACGTGTACAGAATTTCCTTTTTTATACGTTAATGGCAGAGATAAAAATAAATATGTTGGAACCTGTGAAGTGCAACTGAGAGAAACACATTTTTGATTTTCATCGATATAACATTTATGAATCTAGCTTATTGCGTCGACTCGTCCGCGTGGAAAGTTTACTTTTGGCCTAAAAGCTCTGCTTTAAACCCGCCGCTCTTCGTTTATACAAGGTGAGATAAAACTGCTATATCTCGTAATATTCATTAAGTTGAATGATGAAAGGCATTTGTTTAATAATGAAAATTACATGTGATACAAAAGTATTTAGTTTGAATAAGGACTTGATAGTTTATTTATGAAAAATACTCGCAAATGAAGAATTATTAAAAGGTAAATTTTTATAAATATTACCAATAGGTTCAAACGGGAAAGTAAATTATGAGTTTACACGGGGAATCCAACCAGACTTACAATCGCCCTAAATGCTGCTGTTCTTCAGCGCGTTTTCACACCTCCTCGTCCATCCGGCGTGTTCTCCGGCAGAAAGTACAGCCGTAGACTGACCAGGGTCTGGTCTGAGACGCGATCGGTCCACAACAGTTGGAGTTCGCCTGGTGAACACACGTGTGAATTAGTATTCAAAAGTCATCATCATCACCAGCTCCCGTTCACGCACACAAATGTTTGTACTGCTCGGGGATTGAACCCAGTCCTTGGTGTACTAGCCGAGGTCTCAACCATTACACCATATGAATCGTTAAAAGGGACCTGTAAAAAACGTAAAATTGATACTTACTTCTCTCTTGCGCGCCACATGGCAACGTAACGTCATTAGGTACGATCTACTACGTTGTCATTCACCCCGGTATACTGTACATTACCAAAACGCTCATTGAGACGATAAGTATCCGGTTAGTCAATGACGCATGAACAGTTCTCGCCCTACCGAATCCCCAACGAAGCGGAGTCGGAGGAGCGAGAAGTAGAGTAGAATCCCGGCGCCCATCCTCTGAGAAATGAACACGCGTATCAGACATTTAACTAATCGTATAAATAATCCCATGAGCGCAGACCGTATCGCTAGTCTCGTAGAGACTCTACCAGCTATCTGCATTCCAAATGAAATTGTATGATAATGGTTACGTTTCTCTACAGTCAGTCTCCCTCTCTCAAACAGCGTAATTCACATAGAGAGGCTGTAACCTGTGGTCAGCACCCAGGTCATCGGTCAGCACAGCCTACTCCCTAACCAAGGCACTGCGCAGTGTCACCTCGACACGGAGCAGTCTGACCGAAAAACTATTGTTGTCATGAGCGTCTCGAGAAGTCCTACCCAAAGACGCTGCCGTTGATCGAGAGCCTAGATGCCACGTACTGGGAATAATCGTAGATATACTAATACTCACGCCCCATGTTCTCGTGTCAGTCGCCCAGGCACGCCGCATGGAACCTCCAACTGCGTGTGGCCCCGACTCGCGACTGGCACACAGACCAGACCTATTGCTGAGTCAGTTCTGGCAAACAAATTCGTCTGGCTGGTACTTTCTGCGCGGACGAACTACTGGCACCAGGATGGACACAACCAGGCGCGTACTCGCGCGACGGTTAATCCTTACCTGGTAGTACTGCCGCCCCGCTGTAAACTAATATCCTCAGGACATGTCCGTCGCGGCAGTCTGACACCTAGTCCATGTAAACATGGCAGATTAGCTAAAGAAATTCATGCTCTGTTTCACACCTGGAATTCTTCACTTGGCGACCAGGTATTTGTGATAAACAGAAAGATATACAAGCGGATACTTCAATATCCGTGTATCAAGGATAGATCATGTTTCTATTTGTATAGCGACACATGTATACTCCGTACAATACGTATAAGGAGATCGAACACACAAGCTTCGATAGCCAGCACCCCGAGCATAACGTTATCGAATGGGCCATTGTCGATAAGGCCAGCTGGTAAAACAGGAATCCGGAGCCTAGCCAAGCATCACCCCATAGATACGCACGCCGACTATCAGCAGTTCGATTTATCTTGACCAACGAAGTCACATTGCCGGCCTGCGTCGCTCACACCTATGAAACGAAGACCAGCGCAGTGTACTGCAGCAAGATGAAGTAGACTCGAATGTCGAGGCCCCACAGTAACTACTTGCAGCACCCAGAGTCGTCGAGATGCTGAGAGTCTGCCTCGACATAGAAAGAGCTCAGATTGCTCGAACTCTGATGAAACATATGGTCGGTATCCTGAGAATTTCCGCACTGATGATAGATCAAACATAGTGATCCGATCTTCGGTCTCAGTTGCAGCTCGATCACACAGTGCTCTAGCTCGAATTCGAGCATAATCGTTATTCTATTCCCAGTTCTGCATTAACGTACTAAACCAAACAGAAGCTAGACAATAATCCGTGTACGACGGAAGTGGCCATCGAATGCATCGCAGACGTAGGCTACACAGGATTCATATATCAGGATCAGCACACGTGCAAATTGACGCAGTAAGCCACGATGGCCGTAATCTCCCCGGAATTCTCAGGCTAATGCACAAGCCGAAATGCTAATATCTTCATCATCACAATTAGTAATTGGTCTGTTATAGATGCGTGGGTAAACACTACATTCACCTTGAATCCCTGACTCGGGCATATCACTCCACTTCGTTGAAGCTGCCCATACAATATCCAACATAGCATACAACTTCTTTAACTTATAGATTACAGATTATTCACAATTTCATAATCAAATGACTCAATTCGACGTATCACACAATATAGACAGCTAGGATACCGATACAGCATCTTAAGATAGTAGAGCAGGCAAGCCGATCAACTCCACAGTTGGGGTCCTTCCTGTCTATACACCAATAAAGAAAACAAAGAATGAATTAAATCGTCATGATCTAAATAATAATACGTCTATACGTCTGTATTCAACGCCAATCGCAGTCCACATCGCTCGTGTTACATACATAGGTCCTATCCGAAAAACTCTCACCAATAATATAATGGAGCCCCAAAATTATTACACAGCACCGAAGTCTCACGCCAAGTCCACGCAATAACCTCAAACCAACCATCCATTGAGTGCGGCCTAGGGCGGCAGTGCCTTTGCTTCGGCGTCTCAGCTCGTGTAGGCGTCGCAGTGCAGGGCCGAGGGGCGTCCTACGCGGGACGCTACGCGTCACACCCACACTCTCTAATTATCCCCACTCAGAAATATTGGTAAGCGCACAACAATATTATATCTATGTGATTGTGAATTGTCATTAACGTAGCTAGTTATTGCTGATGATATGACGTCACAGATGTTACAATAGTCACAAGAAAACGTATTTTGACAAATTGAATTTTAAACAATGATTTTGGCTAATTATAAAAAATTTCACTATTTGGTCCCAAATCTGAGTATTATTGAGGTCATAATCAAAGTGCAAGAAAGTAAATAATAAGGTCACTTTAATTTAAATTATAAACATTTTCAATCAACTGTTATAGTTTTATAAAAAAAAGTTTGTTACCCAAAATTAATGTCCATGGCATTTAAACTTAACACGTTACACATACTTATACCAGTGTCTTGTCAATGATTGTCACGACTTAAAAAAGAAATGAGTGAAATAGTTATTATAAAGACTTTTGTTATTTCTTTGTGCAGTGACATTATTTTAAGATAAGCGGCGCATAATTCATTAATATTAAAAATAGAAGTGTTGACAAAAATAGAATATATTTTACAAATTGTTATCGATCTTACCTTATATTTTAATTTGTTGAGTTTATCACTCACCACAATTAGAGATACGTACAGCAAGAGGCGGAATATTAGACTTTAAATCTAAGTGATAACGGCGCAAGTCGCATGCACCGGCTGAATAGTAATTTTGTTGAACGCTATGGGATTTTTGTAGTGCGACCGTGAACACTTGATCGTTTGTATTGTTTATTTTGAATGTTTGATATTTTTAAATATTTTATGAGTAGGTATTAGTAATAGACGAAATTGGCCATCTTTCATTAAAATACATTTTCGAATTAAATAAATATTAATACGGTGAATTTATCCCCAATTAAAGTAGCCTAGAAGGTTGATATAATGTTATTGTTACTTGTAGTAATTTTTGTTTTTATTATGATGTTGCCAGTCAACGTTATTGCAATGTTTAATATAATTTTTAATTGGACTCAATTCTCACTATTAGGAATATTCAGACAGAATTCAGACGAGAGTGATCGAAGGTCTCGAGTTCGATCCTCGGGCAGTACAAACATGTAGTCGTTTAATTGCTCTAAGATATTTCTATGTTATTATAAATTATGCATGTATTTATTAAAAAATATAACTTTGTTTATTCGTTGTTATATACTCATAATACAAGCTCCTAGCTTAAATTGAGACTAGATTGCGCGGACTGAATGTCAACGTATATTTATTTGTTATTTATTTACTTATTGGGTGACATATTTCTAGCAGTGGACTGCGATAGGTCGAATAGACTTATTTACTATATTTGAAGCGCCATATACTTTATTATTGTAACAAAAATATAACAATTCTAAGTGCGTAGGTAAGATTTTGTGAACGAATAAAATAGTAAGTATCAAAGATAGGCAAGCCGTGTTCACAATACATTCGCTCTGCGACGTGCCATGTGACGACTTTAGGACACTGGCGCAATGGAGTCGTGTTGATTGCAAAAAAATGTAATATTTATTTTTCTATTAATAATTTATCAAAAATGAATGATTTATTTTACGTACTCTCTCTCACTCTTTTCAACCTATCGCAGTCCACTGCTTGACATAGGTCATTTTACGTACAAAAATCATTAATTATTTATATATCAGCTGAATAGTACCTACGGCCACAGGAAATACCGTTGAAACACTCAAGCAAAAGTTTTGGCGAGTGGTTATTGATGCCTAAAACCCTCCTGAAACTGTACTATGGTACTTTTTTCTGGATCTCGTGGATTATACGCGATAGTTGCTTTTTACCATCAAGTGGGATGTTTGCGTGATTGCTAACATTGAACTTTGCTTTGAAATTTTACTGTTTTAACAATAAAGCGAAGTTATTTTCCTTCAATATGCTACCTATAATTTTTTTTTTGATATATAAGGAACATAGCAATAAAGATTTTAATTTAGTAACCAATTTAAACAGTGTTATCTGAAGAATGTTAATAATCTGTGTAGAAAACAACAACGCCCTTCTCTGAACTGTACAATACAAAAAGGGATGGTGTATCCAGGCAGACAACCTTGCGAACAATCTCTCTCAATTAAAAGCAAGTAAGTGAAAAGACAAAGATAATATATTATCAGTCTGTTTTGTCGTGGTTCTCCTCAGTTAATGGAACACCTACGTCTTATGCGAACTGTCCATCTTCGTACGGTTTCCGGGGCCTATGCATAGCAACGACCAACGTTTCTAATATTGGTATTTCATTACCAATATTAGAAACGTTGGTCGCATCATCAAAATATATATATCGACTCGACTAGAGCAATGTAGTTATCCTAAAATATATCGTTTTAAGAAAATTATCAAAAGTCAGATCAATCGACAAATATAACAACAAAGCGCAGTTTGAGGATCGCTCTAGGCGGTAAGTATTCGTATGCGTTATCGGCGGGTTCATTCCCTGTGTAAATAACTGATAAGGCGACGGACCGACGCCGTACGCTCGCCGACATAAGTTTTTATTAGTTTGAAATTAATGCCGTATTAGATTTAAATATTTGCTCATTAAGTACAAAAGAAAATTACGGTGATTAAAGTATTTAGATAGTAGTTTTGTATTGTCTTAGTTAACTTTTGGCCCTTTTTATTTAAAATTTGGAATTTATTATTATTATTTAATATGGCATGGTGACTGCACTTATTCGGAAGTACCTAGTTACTTCGCTTATGATTACAATTTAAGTTAAATTAAATTTATTACATTCAGGCCTACAAAACCCGTCAACGAACGTCAAAATAAAACACAATAATTACTAAGTATGATTCAATAATTACTATAGTTTGATTATAGTCGAAATAATATTTTTTTTATAATTCTAATAATACTTTGCTTTGGCCAATATCATATACTACATTTATTTAGGGCGAAATAACTTTTTGGGACAGTCGCTTAAAATTTCCATTTTTTCTGTATTATTTATTACCAAGTTTAAGTGAGCATCAATAATTTATATAATTAATGAAGAAATTACAATTAAATTCAAAAGAATGATGGAAAAGTATAATAGGGTAGCATTTTAAAAACGTTATGTACGCCATTGTATTACACGTCATAATAATCTTACTTTGTAAATCATTGGTACCGAACACGGTTTAAAATGTCCTGTCGATAAAGAGTTATGTGTACCTACAAAGCTTAAATCCTAGACAAAATGACCTAAGGACACTTGTTGGCAAGTACAATCGGTACGAATTGACTTTCATCATTAGAATAAAATTGACTCATATTTACTTGTAATAATGTTAAATTATGAGATTAGTATAATAACGAGAGCTCGTGAGCGTTCAGATGAGAAACGCGCAAGTCAAGCTTCAGTGGCTCAATGTGTGGGCTGGTGCCTTCCGACCGGGAGGACGCAGGTTCAAATCCCGCCATGTACCAATGTTTTCGGATTTTTGAAATTATATGTACGATATCTGACGCTCTTACGGTGAAGGAAAACATCGTGAGGAAGCCTGCGCACGCCAGCTGAGATTCAAAGGTTGTGCGTAAAGTCAGCCAATCCGCACTGGCCCGCGTGGACGACTAAGGCCTAATCACCCTATACGGGTAGGCTCGTGCTCCTCGGTGGGTACGTTTAATGAGCTGATAATGATGAAGCTTCAGCAGCATCGGCCGATCATTGGATGGGTGACTCAAAATAAAATATCGAGTCTCCAAAGAGACAAATCTTTCGAAAGGTACGTTACGCTGTCCAGATTGCTAAAACCCACCAATCCTCATTATGTGAGTTTACTAAATGTAAACTCTGTACTTAGTCGTCTAGGTCAGTGTCAGGTATCGTCCCATGCAGCACTGCAGCTACTAAAATTACCGGGTATGAGAGACCTAACATCTTCTGTCTCGGGTGATGGGCGCATAGTAATAAGTGTTTATGAGTTGTTGGTTTCCTTCAATACTGTGTAGTAATAATGTTTATTTAAAAATTAAGTAGATCCAGTTTAGCTCCCAAATTTACCTCGACGGAATGTAAACTTTTTTGAAGACGTTTATCTATAAGAAGTTCAGTACCTAGCGTCATTTGACATTAGAAGTGCCTTTTCGGGCTTTAACTGAATAAATGATACTTGAATTAATATTGATGTACCAAGGGCAAGTTTAGATGGATCCTATAAGTTGTACTTGTACGCATATTTTTTCTAAATATCTTTATCGATTTTTTTTTATTATTTTTAAATGGGGTCACATAACGATCATGTCTAAGTACTGCCGACTCCACAGTTTCCCAGTTAAGCAATTATTTACCAGTGACGCGGCCGCCAGGGCTACCAACCGCGCGGGTTATATTTTTTAATGATGCCAACATTTGAATACGAACGTTCGAACTCCTTGTGTTCTGTCAGGTTGTCTATTGTTTTGTGACGTCACGCAAGTGGGAGATTGTCTGATTGTAATTTTGTAATTGATGCGCAGTTATGCCAACTTGAGAAAAATTTAAATATGATTAGTAAAGTGATCCAGAAACAGATTTAATTATAATTATTTGGCCGTGTTCTTTCTTTTTACATAAATATTTTCACTGATGATCGTTTATTTAAAGATTTTATAAGTTTTTGCTTGCGATTCGTGACTTCATTGCTGAAACATAAGATGGCGGCGCATACACAGTATTCCCTATAAAGATTTCATATGGCTTCTATAATTTTGTAGGATAAAATGGCTAACTTATTTTAGGTTACACTGAGGTTACCTACAATGCAGTTATTAATAACTTTTAAGAAATATTTTAACAAACGTGCTCTAATTAACAAATTCGCCTGTCGATAGCTAAGTAGCTACTAACTGATAATGTATAGAAAGAAAGAAGAATGACAAGCAACAATATCATAATGCTACATAGCCACAGCAAAGAATACTCTCTCTTCAACCTATCGCAGTCGACTGTTGACAATAGGTCTCCCCCATTTTGCGCCAGATATCCCGGTACTCCGCTTTTCTTATCCAGCATCCACCAGCGACCGCCCGCATGTCGGTCTCTCGATCCGGGGGTCCTACGCTACGCTTACCAAGACGCGGTCTCCACTCCAGAACATGTCTGCTCCAACGGACATCGGTTCTGCGATACATAAATAATTAAATATCCACTGACATTCACACAGCGCCATCTAGCCCAAGTTAAGCGTGAAGCCTGTATTATGCGTACTAAACAACAGCTAAACATACTTATATACTTTTTTTGTAAATACATACATAGTATACATAGAAAACCCCCAGACTATTACAAACAGACATGTTCATGCACACAAATGTTTTTACTGCCCGGGGATTGAACCCGGAACCCTTGGTGTGGCAGCAGACGTCTCGACCACACCACAGGGTCACATCCCACCACCACCCATGGCCTGACTCAACCTTACGGTTATACAGGCCGAAAACACGGGAGATGCGCGCGGGCTCAGACCTCTCGCTGCCACCACGCGCAATTCTTGACTCCCTACAAGTTATTTCACTCTTTGTCCAGGTCCCTATTTTCACTTCCCCCCCTTCTGGGGCGTGACAAACACACGAACGCCTTCGGTTTCCGCCGTGCGGCCGTCCGCGTGCCCACCTTTTGGTGTACCGCTATCTAGCAAAACCCCCGTTGATCTTCCTGTTGCAATCCTCCCACTTAACCTCTTCTAGGTATTCTCTTGTCTTCTTTCTTCACCTCCTTGACGTTCTTGTCGTTCTAGTCCACCCCGGATCTTGTACCACGCTCTTGCGAAAGTACGTAGCTGCCTGAAGTTCGCCTCCGTCCCCACGAGATCGCGATAGTAAACCGGGCCCACCTCGAGAACCTTCACATTATCTAAAAGGTCCCTACGCGCGTCCCCGTAGAGCTCACACTCCCATAGGACATGGTGTACGTCCTCTACTTCACTCCCACAGTAGCAGGACCCCGTGTCCACCAGGGTCATTCGGTGCAGCCTACTCCTAAATGCCCCATGACCTGACAAGATCTGCGAAGTTTCATAGTCCGGCTCTACCCAAGTCGCCTTGAGTCGAGCCGCCACGTCCGGGAAAAATCGATATAACTCCCGCCCCTTCTCAGACGTGTCCCAACGCCGCTGCCAATCGGCCGCGACGGACTCAGCTATTCTGAGTTTGGCACTTCTGCTCTCGGCCTTGGAACCCGCGGACTCGCGCGCCCTACCTAGTCTGCCGGCCCGAATTACCTCGAAGTCGGCGGGCAGCACACCTGCCAAAACTGGCAGGGCGTCAGTGCTCGTCGACCGGTACGCCTTGGTCAGAAGGATCAAGGCGGGTCTCTGGGTGCGCAGGAGCGCACTCCGCACAACGTATAAGGACGCACGCTCATAGAAGCACTCCGCAGCATACGTTACCGTGGCAGTGTAAGTGCCGCGGTACAGGATCCGAAGAGCCCTGTACCGCACCCCCCAAGAGCACGCCGACACTCTCGACATCTTGCCGAAGCAATTTGCCGCCCGCTCCCCTATCGACACCGCATGCTGCGCAAATGATAGACTTGAATCGACCACCACACCGAGCACCGTGGTCGATGTGACGCTCCTGATGGAATTCCCCCCGAACTTGATGACTGGCGGTCTCTGGAATTTTCCCTTGATAGTCATAGTGACCGACTTCGCAGGCGAAAATTCCAGTCGATTACGGACGCCCCAGTCACCCACGAGCTGCAAAACCGTCGAGGAAGTGGCCTCGATGCTCGCGCGGGCTCCGGATTCAATCAGGATCGTCACATCGTCGGCGTAAGCCACGATGCTAACCCCCCCAGGCAATGGCAGCCGAAGCAAATCATCCATTAGTACGTTCCAGAGCGTGGGTCCCAACACCGATCCCTGCGGGCAACCCATCGTTGCTGCCTTCCATACCACCTGGTTTCCCACAAACAAGCCAATTCGACGTCCCTGAAGTAGTCCGCCAACATCTTAAAGATGTTAGGCGGGCAGCCCCCAACCACAGGGGTCGTCAAAATAAAGAATAAAGAATAAAATATCTATCTATATAATACTCTATCTATTCAACCAATCGCAGTCCACTGCTGGACATAGGCCTCCCCCATTTTGCGCCAGATATCCCGGTCCTCCGCTTCCCTCATCCAGCCTCCATCAGCGGCCTTTCGCAAGTCGTCGGTCCATCAGGCCGGAGGGCGTCCTACGCTACGCTACTCACCACACCTTAATTATCCTATCGAAATATAGGACAAAAATATTTTTTGTTTGTCTTTATGAACAATGCATTGAGATATGACGTCATATGTTACAAATCACATATTACGTAACATTCACGGAATGATGGGCTTTAATACTGTATTTAATGCACATTCTTTTCCTGTTAATTTAATTTCATCCGATTAGAATTTGTCAATTTTATATAATTATGTACCGATGGCCGTTGGAGCAGACGAGTTCTGGAGTGGAAACCGCGTCTCGGCAAGCGTAGCGTAGGACGCCCTCCGGCCCGATGGACCGACGACTTGCGAAAGGCCGCTGGTGAAAGCTGGATGAGAAAAGCGGAGGACCGGGATATCGGGCGCAAAATGGGGGAGACCTATGTCCAGCAGTGGAGGAAATGTAAACAAATATTTTTTAATTTTGTATCTGCATTAAGAGTTGTACTAGGAGTCCATAAACTACCAAGAGGCTATTCGGCAGGATGCACCACGGGCCCGTGAGGTTGGCTTACCCTTTGAGGGTACTAGGAGTCCATAAACTACCAAAAGGCTGTTCGGCAGGATGCACCACGTGTGAGATTGGTTTAAACCCTTGCGCAGTGTACTAGGAGTCCATAAACTAGCAAGAGGCTGTTCAGCAGGATGTACCACGGGCCGGTGAGGTTGGCTTAAACCTTGAGTGTACTAGGAGTCGATAAACTACCAAGAACCAAAGATTCAGTTTTGTAATCAGAAATGATGTTCGTGAGAGAACCAAATTGATCGATACAACTCCCCTGGATTAACAAGTTGAAGTGGCAGGCCGGTCACGTATATCGCAGAACTGATGGCCGTTGGAGCAGACGAGTTCTGGAGTGGAGATCTTGGCAAGCGTAGTTGAAAAATCGGAGGTATGGCATATCTAGCATAAAAAGGGGAGCCCAATGTTATGCCTCTACAAATAAATGTTAATAGACAATTATGCTCGCTTACGTCGGTTGACAACCGTCACGGGTCAAGAGATACTTTCTAGTCTGTGGTCGGTGTGGGAGCGGGACGGCTAATGTTTGTTCTTTTTTCAAAACTTAACTTTTTAAAAATGTTTAATGACTTTTTTTCTAACCAGGCAGGGCATTTTTGCAGCTTATTGTAATTGTTTGAAAATATATTTTATCTTTTGTGTTTATCTAAATAAAATTATTATCTCCAGACATACACACAACGCTCGTATAGATTAGACCACAGATTTCCTAATACAGGAGATAGGGCAAGCCGCGTTTTTAAGTGCGACAAATGTAAGCTCAACGAGCATACACTGGCTGCCAGTTTACGCTCTGTGAGACGAGTCAAGACGCACGAATATTAGAAGAAATTACCGTTTTATCCCAAAATGCCATCCTGTGCAATTGTGACATGCCATCATCGCAAGGAATCAGTAAATTTACCAAGAAATATAATAACTTTTCACAGGTAAGAACCGAAAAGAAATTGCGACACTGGGACTGCCTATAAACTTGGCGGCTTGTCCAGTCTAATTGTATATTCGGATGTCTGTGGATTAGACCCAATATTAGCCAGGAACTAGCACTATGGGTAGGTACTAAACAACGGATCAACATTTTTTTGACATATACATATTAAATTAAATCTATTTTAGTAGGTTGTCTAGAAGAGATCGCTATTGAGTGATAAGATCGCCATTTGTACCCATTCGACATTCGTAGTGAAAAACTGTATTAAGCGTTTTACGGAAGTTTAAATTAATAAATATCCACTGACATTCACACAGCGCCATCTAGTCCCAAACTAAGCGTTAGCCTGTAATATGTGTTCTAATCAACGGGTAAACATATATATGTTGCTTTGCTTTTTTAAAAATATTTTCATTATTAAAAATTGGCCAAGCGCGAGTCGGACTCGCCCGTGGAGGGTTCCGCAGCAGCAAGTAACATAAAATAAAGTACATAATTATAATTAACTTAGGCACCTACTTCAGGTTTAATATGAAAAATAGTGGTTCACCGTTTATGACGTATAAAAAAACTACAGTACACTACTACCAGAAATCGTTCAAACTAAATTTAGTTGTTAGATTTTATGGTAATGTACATCATATTTATTTTTCGATTTTATCGACCCCATAGTTTCGAAATTAGGGGGGGGGGGGGGGGACAATTTTTTCAACTTTGGAAGTGTCTCTCGCGCAAACTATTCAATTTATAAAAAAATATATAAGAAACCTCTTTATCATTTTTCAAGCTCTACACATTGATACCCACACGGAGGGGTACGATGAAAAAAAAATTTTTGAGTTTCAGTTCAATGTATGGGGAACCCCAAAATATATTAATCATTTTTCAAGTTTCTTGTCAAAACCTAATAGCGGTTCACAGAATACATATACTTACAAAGTTTGAATAGTGTAGTGCTTATAGTTTCGGAGAAAAAGGGTGTGACATACGGACGGACAGACAGACATGAGGAATCTATAAGGGTTCCGTTTTTTGCCATTTGGCTACGGAACCCTAAAAGTGGTTAAAAGTGTCCCTACCCATCTTAACTTCTAAAATATGGGATTGATAAATTAAAGAATAGGATGTACGTTAACATGTCGTTTGAACGATATCTAATTAGTAGTTTTTGTATACGTCATAAACTATTTTTTCATAATAAACCTAGTAGTATTTGCCTACTTGTGTATACACGTAGGTGCCTATCATCCTCATCAGCTCTTTAAACGTCCCCACCGAGGGGCACGAGCCTACCCGTATAGGGTGTATAGGCCTTAGTCGTCCACGCGGGCCCAGTGCGGTTTGACCGACTTCAACCTTTGAATCTCCTCGCACCCGTGCCCAGGTTTCCTCACAATGTTTTCTTTCATCTACGCCTAAGTAAATAAAAAATATTTTATTTTATGTTACTTCCTGCTGCGGAACCCTCGACGGGCGAGTCCGGCTCGCACTTGGCCGGTTTTAAACGTCACCGCTTATGTCATTCGAGTAGGCCTTGTGCTCGATGCATAATATAGTATCATTGGATAATATTGATTGACCTTACCGAAGAGCGTTTGAACTGTAAAATTGAAGTTTTTTTACATTGTAAGATTGTAAGTCAAGCTACTCTCGGAATGGTCTCTCGTCGGATGGGTGGGCGAAATAATTTTGAGTCCCTTCGTAGTTTGGTTGCACAAGTTTTCAATTATTCAAAAAAATTACACTTAGAGGTTAATGTTACAAATTTCTCGAAATATACAAGAAAAGAAAATTAAGTTAATTCACAAAATTGCTGTTAAAGCACAGATAATATAAAACAAATGCATAATTTAATTTTTAAAACGTCAATTTCGGATAGTTATCATGTTGAAATCAATTCATTTAATAAAAATAATTATTTGCTCCATTTAAATAAAATTACTAGCTTTTGTCCGCGGCTTCGCTCGCGTTAAATTCGGGGTAACACCCTTTTCTGATTAAATATGAAAACAAAGTGTTATTTTACGCTGCTGTAGGTGATTATAATGCGTCTTTCTATCGATTTTAATTTTCGTACCTTAAAAACAGCAAAAAGGCTCATATAAAATTTCCCCCCATCTTTAAAGGCTTTGGAGGCCGATTTCCGAAAAAATATGCATGATTTTTGTTATTGACAAATTTTCCATATAGTAATTACTTTACTACATTTAAATTAAAAAATGGGAGTTAGAATTGGCCTATATCCGTCTCCTACCACATTTCATTAAAATCTGTTCAGCCGTTTAGGCGTGAAAGCGTAACACAGACAGAGTAATATATAACATTAGTATAGATATAATATATAAACAAAAAAACAACAATAAGGAAAAATAAACAAAATATAAATATCCACTGACATTCACACAGCGCCATCTAGCCCCAAGTTAAGCGTGAAGCCTGTATTATGGGTACTAAACAACGGATAAACATACTTATATACATATTTTTAAATACATACATATTATACATAGAAAACACCCAGACCATTACAAACGGACATGTTCATGCACACAACCGCAACGCCAAATGGGTCGTCGGAACACAAAATAACCGAAAAAAATAAGTCTCTCATCGGTAATTAACAATTAATTATTTATTACGTATCAATACAATAAACAGTTTGACCGAATTCAAGTTAATTTAAAGTGTAATCAACAAAAGGCCGCCATGTTTTTAAGATTAAAATTCATAAAATACTTAAAATCAAGAAAAAACTTATGAACGAAGCGTCTTACGTCACAAATATATGGAGTAAGCGATTTGACGCCTTATTCATTTTGAATTAAAGTCTATACCGGTTGTTTGTGGATGTTAAAGCTAAATAAAAATAAATGGAATGTCGTTTTTATTTTTGAGTGTGGAAGGTTGAGAGTTGCATGTTTGGTATCTTAACATTTAGTCAAGCTAGCGTTAGGGATGGGACAGTCTTATATTTTTGTTGTGTTTCAATTTAATTGCCTACGTGGGCTAGGTATAAAGGTTATATAAAGGGTTTGAATTCCGCGGGTTGACCGCATATTTACAGTTTCTTATGTGACGACCCATGTAGTGTATTTGGTTGAGATGTCGACTCTATACCACGGGTTCCGGCTTCGATCCCCGTGTATTATAAACATTTGTTTGCATGAACATGTTAACGACTACCAAGTTAACACCCACCAATATGCATTCCTGTAACCTTGCTGTACTTTAAGGCCTATGCCCTGCATTGTGACTTTAGGCTAGTGATGTTTCTGAATGAATAACATCTCAGTGAATTCGCTTTGAACTTTTTTTCATAATAAGACATCCAAACCGTATTAAAGATTATGAAATCTCACTTTTAATAATCGGAAAAATTTATGATGGAAGATATAATTTTGTTTTAAACATATCTAGTATTTCTACTAAAAACGGATAATCTATCAGACATGCAGATAAAATAAGATTAATTGTAATCGTAAACAAGTTCATTGATATTTTTTTAAAAACATCATGAAGATAACATTTAATATTTACTATGTGTTAGGCTCGGTACTGAGTCGTCTAGGTAGGTACCACCGCAGTGCCAGATATCGTCCCGTCAAATACCAGTGTTTTTCACAGCTGTGTTTCGGGATGAGGGCACTGTAGCTAATAAAATTATCGGTTATGAGAGGCCTAGCATCTGTCGTTTTTGGTGACGGGCGCAGGGCAGTGTTGATGGAAAATAATGCCTACATACTGTTATTAATTTTCCTCAACAATGCATCTGTCATGGTCAGGCGTATCACTTACCACCACGTGAGCGCACTGACCGTCCCGTTCACTTATCACATAAAAAATGTTATACGGTAAGTATTTAATATTTCTTACCATAATAGTTATATATATAATATACATAAAAAATGTTATACCGTAAGTATTTTATATTTCTTACCATTAAAGTTATATTGTAAAGTATTTTTGAAGACAACGGAATCCAATCATTATTCGGAAGAGTCTCTTATCTCGCACTGAATTTGTTATCTATATTTGTTTGTAATGCGCTTACTGAACTAAGACGAATCGAGCATGCACAAGAATAGCCTATTTAGTCGTTTTTTGAATACCATGGCTGTGGCCGGAAACACAGACCCTGGAAATCAATTTTAATTTTTAATTAATTCGACTAAACTTAAAAACTTTTTATCTAATCGATATCTTATT
Source organism: Leucinodes orbonalis (assembly GCA_019425675.1). Taxonomy (NCBI): domain Eukaryota; kingdom Metazoa; phylum Arthropoda; class Insecta; order Lepidoptera; family Crambidae; genus Leucinodes; species Leucinodes orbonalis. Next base: position 118,829 of record PQWD01002211.1, on the reverse strand, counting down.
TTGAAAATATTGTCAACCCTAACTCGACCCATGTGCTTATGTCATTACGCGCGTTCCAAATTCAAATAGTTTCAACTTTCAATTTGCTTTAAACGATTTTCGTCTCTATTCCTTCACCTAGTAAGTAAATATTGGTATAACGTTCTTTATTACACTTTAGTGTGCGTGAGGTTTAACTCGGACTTCGCTTTAAGCGATTTCGCTTTCTATAACATTGTTGTTAAGATTGACATTATTATGAAGAGTTATTTTGTACTTGTGTGTGTGACCATTAAATTAGCTTTTACTGTGTGCGTATATTAGAGAAGACTCCTGTAGTGTAGTAACTCCATTTGCAATTGTTTGATTTTGTTTGTATTAGTTTGATACATTTTTGTGTCAGTCTGTTTTGACTTTGGGGTGTTGGGTTCGATAACGACCTAGGCCAATAATTGTTTTAGTGTCGTATTCCATCTATTTTCGGGGTCTCCCTTAGGGATAAGATCAGAAATTATTTAATCCGTTATATAACTAAAGTTATCGAAATAGCCCCCACATCAGCAAGTTAAAGTGGCAGTGGGCTGGTCACGTATGTCGCAGAACCGATGGCCGTTGGATCAGACGAGTTCTGGAGTGGAGACCGCGTCTCGGCAAGCGTAGCGTAGGACGCCCTCCGGCCCGATGGATCGATGACTTGCGAGTGGTCGCTGGTGGAGGCTAGATGAGAGAAGCGGAGGACCGGGATGTCTAGCGCAGAATGGGGGAGACCTAAGTCTAGCAGTGGACTGCGATAGGTTGAATAGACTTCCATCTAATATACAGTTGTGTGGAAAATAGCCGGGAGGGCTGAGGTTCAAATCCCGACACGTACCAATGTATTTTCGAATTTTAGAAAAATATATGTACGTTATCCGACGCTCTTACGGTGAAGGAAAACATCGTGAGGAAACCTTCATGCACGCCTGCGAAGAGATTCGTAGGTTGTCTGTGAAGTCGTCCAATCCGCACTGGGCCCGCGTGGACGACTAAGGCCTAATCACCCTATACGGGTAGGCTCGTGCCCTTCGGTGGGGACGTTTAATGAGCTGATGATGATGGTGGAAAAAATTGCTAATTACCTCTAATTAATTTCATTTTTGTACTGTCAATTAAATTTTGTTGTGATATTTTACTATAAAGCATAAATTTACAATCTATCTTAAATAAAATATCGTCCGACGTTCCATCAGTGGCGTTCACTCTATATGCAAAATACCCTGTGCATCTAGACACCCGGAAAATCGCCTACATATTCAAAGATTCCCACTTATTCGCCCATTTCCCTTTACAGATTTGAAACCATAGAAGATTTGCTGTCATCAACAGCATTCAATTTGACAAAGATGTAAATTATTTACTGTTTTTGCGATTAGTGTCACTCACTTTGCATACCCTACTAATAATATCTGTGCACGCCACTGGTTCACAGAGCGCCATCTAGCACCAATCTAAGCAATGAGCGTGCCAAACAATGCATACAACATTTTATATTTGACGACCCATTTGGTGTTGCGGTTGAGAGGTCGGCTGCAACACCAAGGGTTCCGGGTTCGATCCCCGGAGTACAAACATTTGTGTGCATGAACATGTCTGTTTGTAATGGTCTGGGTGTTTCTATGTATAATATGTATGTATTTACAAAAAAAATGTATGTAAGTATATTTATCCGTTGTTTAGTACCATAATACAGGCTTCACGCTTAACTTGGGACTAGATGGCGCTGTGTTAATGTCAGTGGATATTTGTTTATTTGTTTGTTTGTTGTTTATATGTAGTGATCCCAGACCAATTCAAACAGACATGTTCATGTACACAAATGTTTGTACTGCCCGGAGATCGAACCCGGAAACCTTGGTAAAGTAGACTTCTCAACCATTACACCGGGTTGTCTTGTTGGTAATCATCATCATCAGCTCATTAAACGTCCTTACCGAGGGGAGCGAGCCTACCCCTATAGGATGTATAGGCCTTAGTCGTCCACGCGGGCCCAGTGCGGGTTGGCCGACTTCCCGCACAAACTTTGAATCTCTTCGCAGGCGTGCATGAAGGTTTCCTCACGATGTTTTCCTTCACCGTAAGAGCGTCGGATAACGTACATATAATTTCGAAAATTGAAAGACATTGGTACGTGGCGGGATTTGAACCTCAGGCCTACCGGTAGGTGGGCAACAGTCCACACCATTGAGCCATCATAAATTAATTATTAATTAATTTTATAGGATTCATTCATTATATAATCTTGAAAGGAAGTAATATAGTTTGCGAGCTACAACTTTATGGGCCTAAGCCTGATAAATATAAGAAAATTTTCACTGAAAAGTACTTTCAGGCGCGCGGGTTCGCTTGTCATTTATATTTTTTTATTTATATGTAAATTTTAAGTTTTTTTCGGACATTGTTTTTATTTTTGACGACCTATTCGGTGTTGCGGTTGAGAGGTCGGCTGCAACACCAAGGGTTCGATCCCCGGGCAGTAAAAACATTTGTGTGCATGAGCATGTCTGTTTGTAATGGTCTGGGTGTTTTCTATGTATAATATGTATGTATTTACGAAAAAAATGTATATAAGTATATTTATTCGTTGTTTAGTACCCATACTACAGGCTTCACGCTTAACTTGGGGCTAGATGGCGCTGTGTGAATGTCAGTGGATATTTATTTATTTAGTCTGCGAATTGGTTGGTTGGGAGCTGGGACCTAGGATGGCTTATCTCATTTTAATAGAAAATATAGAACAAATTAATATTTATTGAATAAAATTTTCTTATATTCCTTAAGGGTTTTGTCATTATTAATTTGTGATTTTATTGGCGAACGTGGGATTGACGAATACATTTTCGCGATCCAAATTAATATAGCATTGTTGCGAATTTTGGTACAAGTATAGAAATCCAACCATTTATATTTTTATTATGTTAGGAGGGTCAGGCCATTCACCTGATGGTAAGTGATACGCCTGACCATGACAGAGCGGCATTGAAGAAGACCAACTACCGATAGACAGTTATTATCCTCCATCAATGCCGCACTGCGCCCGACACCCGAGACAACAGATGTTAGGTCTCTCATACCCGGTAATTTCACTAGCTACAGTGCCCTCATCCCGAAACACAGAAATGCATAACACTCGTGTTTCCCGGGACGATATCTGGCACTGCGGTGGTACCTACCTAGACGATTCAGTGTCGAGTCTACTGCCTGGAAAAGAGCAGGTGAAATCGTAGGTCGTAGCTAGTATGTGTAACATGGAAAACATACAGACAGACACTGAAACATACCTTTGTTCGGTATTCTAGTTATTATTCTGACCCAATTGATAAGTTTTATGCGCTATTCGGCCGATAGTGGCTCTATGAAACACTAAATCTAGTACCTGAATCTAGTGTTAATAAAAAACCTAGGTTTAATATCAAAAAGAAAGCCTTAAGTTATTTCAGAATATTTTGTAAGATTAAACCCTTGAGGAGTGTACTAGGAGTCCATAAACTACCAAGAGGCTGTTCGGCAGGATGCGCCACGGGCCAGTGAGGTTGGCTTAAATCCGGTACGAGTGTACTAGGAGTCCATGAACTACCAAGAGGCTGACCGGTGAGGTTGGCTCAAACCCTTGAGTGTACTAGGAGTCCATAAACTACCAAGAGGCTGTTCGGCAGGATGCACCACGGGCCGGTGAGGTTGGCTTAAACCTTTGAGTGTACTAGGAGTCCATAAACTACCAAGAGGCTGTTCGGCAGGATGCGCACGGGCCGGTGAGGTTGGCTTAAATCCGGTACGAGTGTACTAGGAGTCCATGAACTACCAAGAGGCTGACCGGTGAGGTTGGCTCAAACCCTTGAGTGTACTAGGAGTCCATAAACTACCAAGAGGCTGTTCGGCAGGATGCACCACGGGCCGGTGAGGTTGGCTTAAACCTTTGAGTGTACTAGGAGTCCATAAACTACCAAGAGGCTGTTCGGCAGGATGCGCCACGGGCCGGTGAGGTTGGCTTAAATCCGGTACGAGTGTACTAGGAGTCCATGAACTACCAAGAGGCTGACCGGTGAGGTTGGCTCAAACCCTTGAGTGTACTAGGAGTCCATAAACTACCAAGAGGCTGTTCGAGATATGCACCACGGGCATTGGCTTAAACCTTTGAGCAGTTTACAGTTAAAAAATACCAAAAGTTAATTTAATATGGACGTAAGAGACAAAAATGTAAATATCATACAAAATTTGAAAGTTCTACCAACAAAATATCATCATCATCATAAGCTCATTAAACGTCCCCACCGAGGGGCACGAGCCTACCCGTATAGGGTGATTAGGCCTTAGTCGTCCACGCGGGCCCAGTGCGGATTGGACGACTTCACGCACAACCTTTGAATTTCTTCCGAGGCGTGCATGAAGGTTTACTCACGATGTTCTCCTTCACCGTAATAGCGTCGGATAGCGTACATATATTTTCGAAAATTCGAAAACACATTGGTACGTGTCGGGATTTGAACCTCAGCCCTTCCGGTAGGAAGGCGACAATCCACACCATTGAGCAAACAAAATATAAATGTACAAAATGGCGTTCCATTAAGACGCTTTAGGATTTGAGCGCGTGCAGTCAACAGTCCCGGGACCGGAAGTTGCGAATTGATTTTTAATCGATAACTGCTTGGTACGGCCATTATTGTATTTTTTTTAAACGCTCGCTGCTTTTTTTATGTGATTGCACTATTGTGGCATTTAGTAATTCTGACAGTTTATAAATAATAGAGTTATATTAATACACCTTTAAGAGCACATATTTTGTATTTACTCGTATAAGTTAATAAATGAATAAATATCCACTGACTTTCACACAACGCCATTTAGCCCCAAGTTAAGCGTGAAGCTGTATTACGGGTTCTAAACAACTCATAAAGATACTATTGTTTTGTAAAAACATACATATTATACATAGAAAACACCCTACCAATGCAAACAGACATGTTCATGCACACAAATGTTGGTACTGCCCGAGAATCGAACCCGGAACCCTTGATGTATCCTGACGTCTCAACCATTACACTAAAAGGAGCGTCAATAAGCAAATATGTAATAGCAAGTTTGATTATTATATGTAAATTTCTATGTAAAATTTGTATGTATTTACAAAAACAATGTATATAAGTATGTTTATCCGTTGTCTATTACCCATAATACAGGCTTCACGCTTAACTTGTGGCTAGATGGCGCTGTGTGAATGTCAGTGGATATTTATTTATTTAAAACAAAGTGTACAGGATGGTCACGACGCTCACATAGTCAAATGATAGGTCTGACCATGACAGAGCGGCTTTTTTCGATAAATGTCATAAGTCAGCTGTATGCTATGTCTAGAATTTACGATTTAAATAATATAACAATTAGTTCTATCGGCCTATAACGTCCTATTGTTGTGCACAGGCCTACCCAAAAAAGCAAGACTATGGGGAGATCTAACTAAATTAAATACGCTGACCCAGTGGGATTGATATAAAATTATCGTCAACAGTATTATTATTACTTATTTAAGGAACGACCATAGAGAAAATAATTGTTCATGGTAACTCCACTAATCCGCAGTGCTGGCAAGTTATAAGCATTTAAATAAAAAAGTGAGCCTATAACCAAAATGGAAGTCGCAGTCACATGGGTGACGCGTGGTGGTATGTTGTAGGGTGATTTCGATTTTAGCGATAAAAAATATGCGTATTTATGAAACACTAATATTATGAAATAAATTAATCAATTACAACTATGTAACGGACTATTTAAAACGATTTATCTAAAGATTTCAATAGTGCAATGCATCACGTTTTATGGCACATAAATGTTTGTTTAGTTTATATATTTTTTAAATTGACATATTACCATTCAGCTCATCTGATGGATAACGGTAACCGCCATAGATATTTGCAATAATATGGGCATAGTCATACCCGCTGCGTAACTAGAGGTAATAACTTTATAAAATTATGATTTCGGAATTTATAGTCAGCGCCGACTAGAATTCTAAGTCTACCACTGTGCCAAACATATCTATGAGACATATGTAAGTAAAATTGGTCAAAAGATTTTAAAAATAATGTCTTTGTTATGAAAATATAATTTTATCTAGCAGTTACATACCTTGACGCGCAATACCCTTGTGGTGAGGAGTGGGAAGGCAGATGTGCGGGTGAGACGGCAATACACTAAGAAAATAGTGATCTATGGAGATTATTTTTGGTATTTTAAATATCTTTATTTTTTTTATATCTTCTATTTATAGATAAACAATATTTTTACTAAGTATTTTTTGACAATTCACACACGCACCAAATTGCAAATAAATAAATACATTAAATTTATAAATATACATAGACATTTGGCAAATTTTTGTCTAGTCAATTAATATAATTCAGCTAGTACTTCTCTTAAAAACCTTATGTCAGTTTTTTAAAGTATGGATACAATTTGCAGTTACTAACATATTTTCATCTTGACTTTTGTTACCAACTTTATATAAATCATTGTAATCTGTTAAATGAAGAATTTACAAATGTGTTTTCAAAATTATATGTACGTTATCCGACGCTCTCACGGTGAAGGAAAACATCGTGAGGAAACCTGCGCACGCCTGCGAAGAGATTCAAAGGTGGTGCGTGAAGTCGGCCAACCCGCACTGGGCCCGCGTGGACGACAAAGGCCTATACACCGGCGTACGGGTAGGCTCGTGCCCCTCGGTGGGGACGTTTAATGAGCTGATAATACATTATTATTTGAGACGATCCGTTTGTTGTAGTTTCGATTCCAGGGAGGTTACCGTCATCTCTTAAAGTAGTGTTACAATAATATTACTTCGTCTTTTCTGGTACACAAATGCTGACGTATCACTATAACAATACTGTTTTGAGAGATTGTGGTACCCCCCTGGGCAGTAAAAACATTTCTGTGCATGAACGTAACTGTTTATATCAAATCAAAACAAAATCAAAAATGTTTATTATTTCCTGAATAATTGTTAGAATTATAATATGTCGGAATCCCCTTTTAAGCAGAAATTGCCTGTACCAGGGGATTCCGCTCCTTCACAAATGCAGTACATACAACATTGAGCAATGACAAAATAAACAATGTCTTCAGGTAAATAATTTAAGTCTGACAACATGTATCTATAAGCTACTAGGTTTACAATAATATATCTATAACAGTTATACATTAAAATCATAGACATACATGCATGTATCAATCAAGTACTAGGTTTACAATAATATGTCTTATAACAGTTATACATTAAAATCATAGACAAAATTATATTGGTATGATGTTATGTATGTATTTACAAAAACAATGTTTATTCGTTGTTCATAACCACTAATCCACTTAAATTAGGACTAGATGGCGCTGTTTGAATGTCTTTGGGTATAATTATTTATAAATGTTAAATAAAGAACGTGTTATTATTATTAAAACAAAATAAAAACGTTGCAAGTTGACTCCACAGTTTTTTGTAACCAGTAGAAAAAATATCGACTAGCGTGCACACTGTCAGGGTTGGTAGTTATTTTTTGGACTTATTTTAGCAGGAAATTCGACCGGCCTATTAAGTGCTATAGATGGGCACAGGCCTAGTGATAAGTAATACTTAGATAGTAGACATGCCCGTGGTTTGTGATTTTAAACGGACCTGTGATGGTATTTTTCGGTTCCCATCTGATAATCGACCTGTGGCATCATAAACCAAACGCACTATTTGCTACACCATTTAGCCACTATACAAAATAAATAATAATAAAAATAAATATCCACTGACATTCACACAGCGCCATCTAGCTCCAAGTTAAGCGTGAAGCCTGTATTGTGGGTACTAAACAACGGATAAACATACTTATATATATTGTTTTGTGAATACATACATAGTATACATAGAAAACACCCAGACCATTACAAACAGACATGTTCATGCACACAAATGTTTGTACTGCCCGGGGATCGAACCCGGAACCCTTGGTGAAGCAGCCGACGACACAAACATAACACTAACTGCGTCGTCAAATACAGTTCGAAAAAAGATTTAAATTTAAAAAAAATATTAAAATCCAGAAAGAGGAATATTATTTTGTCCCAAATCACGGGAGTTTGCTTTTTCTTAATTTTTTGATAGTGTCAAAAATTTTCAGTTTAAACTTTAATATTCCGTGGGTCCTGGGTTCGAATTCCACGGCGAGATCGTATAACGAAGTTCACTTAGGCTAAATCGCATTATTTGTCCGAAAAGAAACATGATTCCGTGCCTTGGAGGGCACGTTAAACCGTCTGGTCTCGGATACCTAGTATGGTATTCGATGGCACCTACTAATCCGTATCCGAATATATATTATCTGTGCCATTACAGACTAATCTTTTCATTTTATGTGCAATATAAGTAAATTATTTATCATAAATGAATGTTTTGAAATCCCATAATTAACCGAATAATTATTTATTTATTTATCTTTATTAAGGAAATTAACAGTTTAATATAATACATGGATTTAGTGTTAATGACACAAGCACTTAAAAATGTCCACTGCTAAGTTAGACACAAAAAAACAAAGCATGAACAAAAGTCACAGACATGCATTTATCAACTTCGAACATAATGATATGTTAATGAACATATTATGTATATGTTTATGAACATAATAATAGTAATTATTTTTTATTGACGACCCATTTGGTGTTGCGGTTGAGAGGTCGGCTGCAACACCAAGGGTTCCGGGCTCGATCCCCGGGCAGTACAAACATTTGTGTGCATGAACATGTCTGTTTGTAATGGTCTGGGTGTTTTCTATGTATAATATGTATGTATTTACAAAAGAAAATGTATATAAGTATATTTATCCGTTGTTTAGTACCCATAATACAGGCTTCACGCTTAACTTGGGGCTAGATGGCGCTGTGTGAATGTCAGTGGATATTTATTTATTTTTTATTATTAATTATTATTTACAATACATAATTGGTAAATTCAAGTTTATTAATTCGTGAAAATAAAGTTTAATTAATACGATTTCATTCACCTAGAATTTGTGACAGCCCTGTGCCCTAGCAGTCGCTTCGTTCGCTTTACTCGCAACGGACCACGTTAGCAAACACGTAACTGAGAATTCACTGTATACAAATATATTGTAATAATCGCTCATGTTTTTAACAATAATAAATAAATAATCCACCGATATTCAAACATCGCCATCTAGTCTCATATTAAGCGCAAACTTGTAGTACTAAACAACTGATAAACATACTTATATACATTTTTTGTTTTGTGAATACATTCATATTGTACATAGAAACACCCAGACCGTTACAAAAAGATATGTTCATGCACACAAATGTTTGTAATCCCGGGAATCGAACCCGGACAATTAGTGTAGTAGCCGACACGTCTCGACTATTACACCATATGGGTTGTCGTTACAAAATTATTACACATGTACAATTGTATTTATTTAATAATTTAAGAATAGCTTAGTTATGATTACTTGAATTCAAATTGTAATTCATAAAATTGTAATTGTTACTTGCCAACAGTATTGCAAATATAAAAATATTTTTTTCATTTGAATAAGTTTGTTGTATTATGGTGGAGGCTGGATGGAAAAAGTGAAAAAAGGGATATCTGGCGCGGAATTGGGGACATATGTATAATATAAATAAGCATCATCCTAACTACAGTCTTAAATATCCACTGCTGAACCAAGGCCTTCCCTATTAATTTCTACGTGGAACGATCCCTAGCAGTCGACAAACAAACAACTGATAGGGATATAAATGATATGAATTGATATTATTATCCCTTAAATCATTATTTTTGTGTTTAACCTGTATTATATAAACATAAAAAAGCAACAAGCTTTAATTTGTATAGAAAATATTTTAACGACACGAAAATCGAATATTATTTTAAAATAGAACAGATTGAGAAGTTCGCTAGTTACACACTTCTGATCGGTCGGCGCGTCCACATTTCGTAAGCGTCGCGTTGCTCGACCGGCCTGTACTGCGACCAACTTGAATTGATACTTGCGATTTATTTATTTTCCCGGCATTTATGGCAAGTTATATTCATGAATATAATATGACATAAAATTTTATTTGTTTCCTATGTATTTACAAATAAAAGTATGTTTATCTATTGTCTAGCATTTTCAGCCTATGAAATGGGATGGTATGCTTAATGTTCAGCTGTGGCTAAATGGCGCAGTGTAAATGTTATTATGTATTATTATTACAGTTATATTTACAAACTCAGAATATATAATTACTAAATAAAACGTGTATAAACAGCTATATATATATATTTATAAAGAAGTAGTACTTTAATTTTGCTTACTGTTATGGTGACTGTTATAAGAGCGGTTCTTCCTACCACAGAATTGTCGCATAAAGGGAAGATATCTCAACCAATTCGGAATTAAGACTCGGTTACTGGAAAATAAAATTCGTTTTTGTAATATTTTTTGTATTTATTTTTATCATTATTACACTACTTAAATGTTTATTTTTGAAGCAAAACTTCTACACACTCGACAAATCAGTAATACAGTTTTTTTTCTCTGACAGAACTAACGATTAGTATGTATTCTAAAATCTTAGTAGTTTCCGCTATTTGGAAATAGTAACTTTGAGAGGTTTTAAGTATATGTCATAAATTCATAATCCATGATTCTTGACCTTATACGCTCGTGGCAAAGATCGTAATCACTAAGATTATTTATTTCAAATATTTTATTAAGGTTTCTTTGTATAAAATGTATGTATTAATAAACAATGCCTTGCTTAAATTGGGACTAAGAATCTATGACCACAAGATCACGCAATCTGAACCCAACGTTCAAGCCACCAGACCATGGAGGCATTTAATGTATGCAATAATATAGAATAACTGAGTGTCTTGCAAGTATCGATTCGTTTTATTTGAGGAGACCCGAACGGTTATTTATTAACATTGCCTGGATTACAGAGCGACTATGAATGCTTGATACTTGTGTTTAATCAATACTTGTATGCATAAATAGAAAAAAATATTCATTTCTGTGGCAGAACACCAGAATTTCCTTAAACTTTAAACATGTATTTGTATGTGTTTTTCAATTAAAGGACTGAGGTTCAGATCCCGCCACGTACCAAATTGTTCTCGAATTTTCGAAATTTTATGTACGTTATTTGACGCTCTTATGGTGAAGGAAAACATCGTGATGAGGAAACCTGCGCACACCTGCGAAGAGATTCAAAGGTTGTTCGTAATGTCGGCCAACCAGCAGCAGGCCCGCATGGACGTCTAAGGCCTATTCACCCGTGTATGATGATGATGGTGATGATTATGATAATTAAAAAAAAAATTATGAAAAATTATTCAGCGATATCCTGGAATAGAATACAATTAACCTAGCCCCTACTCTTCCCACTGGTGCCGTAACTGGCTAAGGGACAAAACACTGAGCAGATAATTTGGAGCAGCGCCGCTCATTTCACATCACCTTTTATACGTACTGCTTGCTCCAACAGTCATTATAGAAAACTCTTGACTGATCTAAAGTCCAGCATTTAGTATAACAAAATCTATTTTTTTCAATATGATTTGATTTATATAAATTATTTTGATTAGAAATAATATAATGCTGTACTAAACACAATGGTTTTTTAAAAGAGTAACTACTGAGTTTCTTGCTGGATTCTTTCAGTAGACGACAGTTCGAACCAATGGTAGCTTCATTGACATTCATAAGTGTTCTATATGGACCAAAATTTAATAAATATATTTTTGATTGTGTTTTATATATGTTATATCTTACCACTGCGGTGGTACCTACCTAGACGACTCAGTATCGAGTCTACCACTTCGTAAATACTGTAATGTACTGTCAAAATGTACATATTACATAATCTTTTTACGGTAAAATCGATAGCACAAGGTTGTCTTTGCTATTACCCTGAGTAATTTTAATCACAAAATTAGGTCAAGGTTGTAAGAGTACTGGGATTAAGGATATTTTGTTTCCTTAAGGAATATATAATGGGTATATCAGAAACTAAACGTGGAATTGAGGATTCAAGTAAATGAAGTATTGTGTATTTCGACGACCAACATGGTGTAATGATTGAGACGTATTACACCAAGAGTTCCGGGTTTCATCACCGGGCAGTACAAAAATGTGTGTGCATGAACATGTCTGTTAGTATTGGTCTAGATGTTTGCAAAGTGTAATATGTATTTAAAAAAATAGTATATAAGTATGTTTATCCGTTGTTTAGTATCCATATTACATACTTATGCTTAGATGGGGCTAGGTAGCGCTGTGTGCATGTCAGTTCATATTTATTATTATTTATTTATTAAGCTCTGTTGTGGTGAAACACGTAAAAGTTTTCACGTACTTTTTATAGTCTTTCCTTAGGAATAAAATTAGAAAAAAATCGTTATACTCTTCAGGGGTAGTCTCGTGCCCCTCGGTGGGGGCGTTTAATGAGTTGATGATGATGAAGTAATTCGAAATATAATTAAAGTAACCGACATAGCTCGCCATATCAGCAAGTTGAAGTGACAGTGGGTTGGTCACAGGTGCTGATGATAGTTCAAGCAGTCGACTAGAGTGAAAACCGCGTCTTGGCAAGCGTAGGAATCCGTTAGATGGACTTGGTGGGGGTTGGATGAGGAAAGTGGAGGACTGGTTTTTCTGGCGTAAAATGGAGAATACCTTAGTCCAACCATAGACTCGTCATGGTTTTTTAAAGTAATTATGGCAATTAAAGAGGATTTCAATTTAAGCGTGATAGTTCGTAGAGCATATATTTTCATTCACGTTTTAGGTATATTTTTTCAATAATTGTTGCAATTTTGGGGACTATAACTTAACCTTTAGGGCTAAATATGTTTGGCAGCTGTAAACACTGAGAGAAAGGGTTATATTTTGGCAACCCTTGAGTCGCCCGTTACTTGGGCCACTCACCCCTTGTTCTATTGTTGAAGGATGATCGATAAATCCTTTTATGACAAACGTATCTGTTTGCGAACTGGATATAGGCGTTTATGAGTATCCAATTCGGGTCTGGGTGTGCTGAGATATGTATGATGTGATTGTGTATGTACAAAAAATATTCAAGGGCTTTATGAGGTCACATCATCGCCACCATTATGATGAGCTACATCCAGTGTCTCTTTTCTACAACTACAAAAATATATTGTTATTAGTTGTTAGGAACATCTCTCATCTCTCTCTCGTTTCGGAGGCCAAGACTCACTTTGGGTCGTTGAGCCATTAAAGTTAGTTAGTTAGTTCTTAGGAACATGTCATGTCAAAAATCCATAAAACATAACTTGTACAGAAGCAATAAATGTTTTCATGTTATTATAATTATAGTTTATGTATATTATTTAGCTTGCGGATCGTAAAGATTTTTTCGAATTTATCTTGTAGTCTTAGACTCTTCAATAAACAAATCCACCGACATAGCCGCATCAAGCCCCTAACTAAACAATTACGGATATCAATGCTTCGGTACTTTATTTTGTAAATCATTAAATAGAAAAACGCAGGCCAATTCGAAAGACATGTTCATGCACACTAATTTTTGTGGTGCCCAGGGATCGAAGCCAACCTTAAGAGTAAATAATAATGAATAAATATCTACTGACATTCATACAGCGCCATCAAGCCCCAAGTTAAGCGTCAAGCCCATATTATGGGTACTAAACAATGGATTAACATACTAATATACATATTTTTTTGTAAATACATACATATTATACATAGAAAACACCTAGACCAATGCAAACAGACATGTTCATACACACATGTTTGTACTGTCCGGGGATCGAAGCCGGAACCCTTACAGTAATTGTAAAAGTCAACACTTTCAACCATTGCACCATATGGGTCGCCAACCCCCATATAAACAAACAATCAAAACTTGTCTCTTCATTATTGTAGAGTAGAGTTAAAAAAAGAGCGTCGGTGGCTCAATGGTGTGGACTGTCGNTAGGCTCGTGCCCCTCGGTGGGGACGTTTAATGAGCTGATGATGATGATGATGAGAGTCAAATGTCATCCGACTCCGTGTGGACCGTCAAGCAAAATGTGCTATTATTTAGATTTGACAACCGTGGTTATATTATTTGGTTAGCGTGACTAATGCAACCCAAAACGCCATAGTCCCAAAACTGCAATAGACAGAGAAAAAAACAAACCGGCGAAAAAGTAAAAAAAACAGGTTTCCTAATCTTCAAATTGTGTATAAGCTATACATTAATGAGTTACGCAAACAACTTTAGAAATATGAATCTTGTATGTATGAACGTAATGTTTATATTGCGTTGTCAATTCAGATGGAGTTGGTACGTTACGGTTCTGGATTTGTCGAAAACTTTAACAGTCGTATACTAGGATCGAATCGTTTTGATATATTATCACTTTTGGTTTTTTAAAAGTACTTTTTGATTTTAGCATATTATTTCCTCTACATTAATTTATTCAGAAAGATTAGCTTTTTGAATAAATTAATTTTACATCCCACTATTTGACCCGGGGCATATTTTTGTGGTGTTAAAACATGAATTAGTTTCGTATAGTACTCATAATAACAATGTATTATTTAATTATATTTACTTTAAATGTACATAACTAACAATTCAATAAATTCTTGTTTTATTAATGATGATTAATATCACTTAATAGCATATCTAGTGGCGAATTATGTCTCGAATTAAAAAAACTAAACGGCGATAGAGCGTATCGCTAGTTTCCTTCCTCCGCGAATAAATCCACCATTTCAGTAATAATATTCATCGCAAATTACTGGTTAATGAAGTGCGCTTTCTGCATAGAATAGTTTTATACAGACAGCCCATGTTGATGGTTGAGAACTTGGCTTATACCTATATACCAACGGCTCCTGAGTTGATCCCTGTGCAGGTTACATTTTATGCGCATGTCTGTTTGATTTTCATTTTAAAAAGTTATCAATGTAGCTTAGTGCCAACCGGTTTTTAAGTGGCAACTGTTAAACATACCTGCTTGATTTGGTCTGGGTGTTTCAATGTATATTTAAAAGTATTTCAAAAAGTTTGTTTCACGACCCTGTAGTTTAATGAACCCATTTCATTCGATCTCTGAGCAGTGCATACATTGGAATTGATGAAAATATCTACTTGTTTGGGTTTTTCTATTTATGATTTTTACGTATTTCCAAAAAAACTACATAATTTTTTTATCAGTTGTTGTTATAACCAGATCTTAGCTTGATCCATTGCCGCCCAGTGACCTGATATCGATCAAACACCAATAGTTGTGTTCCCTTTCCGGTTTTCGAAGAGTTAAATCGGACGCAAATGACATTGTAAGGAGTTGGTTGATATTTATTTTATTTTAATGCTGAAGGTACTGGTCTCCGCAACACAGGGAATCCGAGTGTGGGGTTCAGTGGTATTGATCTCATGGTACCTACTTTATAAATACATAAGGTTCTGAAAATTGTGTTACTGTATTATATATATATATATATATGTATCCTTGTGTGAAGAAGTGGAATAAATATATTTTTTTTATAACTATTTATACCTTTTAAAGAAACCTAATTTGTATTTCCCTTGTAAAACCTCTATTTCAAGAATTATACAAAAAATACCACCTGACGAGGATCTACCGCAGATGTGTGACGATCACGTATATTAGGCATGCTAGATCGCGATTAGACC
>PQWD01002211.1:45284-101528 GCA_019425675.1 Leucinodes orbonalis | reverse complement strand
CCGTCGCATTTGAATATATATCGGCAATGAGTGGCGATGACCTAATTGGAGTCGTGTCGCACACTGATTTAAAATATAGCCCTCGGCGGCCTGATTAATTAACCACCTATGATAATAACAATTACTCATATAATAATCTTATGTAGAGCGTCGGTGGCTCAATGTTGTGGATTGTTGCCCACTCAACGGTAGGGCTGAGGTTCAAATCCCGCCACGTACCAATGCGTTTTCGAATTTTCGAAATTTTATGTTAGACTTATGTCCAGCAGTGGACTGTAATGTGCGTACCGTAAACAAAATCTATTCAGACATATTTCATGCAGCCTACGTCTTTGGATATCGAAACAGAACTGGAACTAATTACACAAAGTACTTTCACTGTCATGTCTCTCGTGGGATTCGAACTTACGACCCCTAGATAACCGCAAAATAATAAAAGTCGTATTAAATAAATTTTTTTGTTTATTTATGTGCTTGTTAATTAAATCGAAGTAAATTTTACAGAGTCAGGTTTTATACGGGGTTTATGAATAACTAGCCTTTGCTTGTGGCTTCGCCCGCGTTAAGAAATATTATTTTTCATCCCCTTTTTTATCCCCTTAGAGTTGGAATTTATAACTCCTTTCTTAGGGGATGTCTACGTCGTAATAGATTTGTGCATGCTAAATTTCAGCCCGATCTGTCCAGTGGTTTGGTCTGTGCGTTGATAGATCACTATGTCAGTCAGTCACCTCCTTTTTAAATGTGATTTCGATGTTTAATTAAGATTGATGTCTTCTATAAAAAAAATCTCCTGACAACAAATTTGTCGACCATTTTGGAAGTCTCCATCGTCGACTAGGCTCATATAAGGAACGACTAAGCAAATTTCGCATGAATTCGCTTGAGTCACGTCGTAAGCGTGCTGATCTAATTTATTTATACAAAATTATTCCCTCCTTGATTGACTCCCCGTCCTTGCTTTCGTCCATCAATCTCAACACCTTTTACAGATCCCGATGCCCTAAATTGTTTGCACTCCAAGTCTACAGGAACAACACCTCCTTCTACAATCCCATATTCGAATGTCGCCTTACAATTAACTGTCCGTGATCATCCTGTTGTTACATTTTATTGGAAGGCCGAATGTATTCAGACATGCTTATTGTTTCAATCTTAAATTAACTTTTTATTTTTGTGTAAAAATTTAACCTATCTTTATCAAATTGTTGTTTGCCTAGTTAGGACGCAATGTTCCTAGGTTATTAGTTTAGCCCCTAATATGTAATTTGGCTTTTTTGTGTCTTATTAAAATAAATAAATAAATAATTTATTTAAATTAATCTGTCAAACCTGAATCAGCCTGTATCATTTCACCTTGTTGAGTACACGCATACATACAAACACTTACGCACACAAACACAAACGTAGATACTAGAGATATATGTTTTGTGTAATTGTTGTTTTGTTACGAATAGCATTTTATACAGATGTGTTTTATATGTAGGGTTTTTAAGTATGTCTTTTTGGTGGAATTTCTTTTGTTTGATTCTTGGGTAGTTTTATTTAATTTGTATTTTAAATGTTAGTTAGTCATAATAACTTATGAGTGGTTGAAGGATTAATTTTAGATCGCCGATAAGTTAGTAGGTTCTTATGTCGTCAATATTAAAAAAAAACAGCCCCGATTACAGCAAAACCTAAAGCATTGATAACCTGTAAATTTGATACTTATTATTTCAATTCAGTGCTAATTATTTTAAAGTAAACATTAAAAGATTTTAATATTGTCTACCTACATCAAAAGAATAAATAAAAACAAAATGTGTGCCAGTAATAATTTGTCTTTATGCAATATTATTGTTATTAACTATTATGATATTTTCACTTTGGTTATAAAAAATACGTAACAGTTAAAAAAGTGTTCACGTATGCCATCTTTTACATAGTAACAGACTTACTTTTTTTTTTTCGAAATTAATAATTTAATTTTCTACACAATGGTTATTGAAAATAACCATTTTTGAATTCGTTAACATCAAATGCATACTTATTAACAAGTAAGTACATCTGCAATTAGGCTATCAGTACAAATTAGCATTACAATACTATTGGAATAATAAAATGAGATTACACGTCTTTGTTAGTCAATTTAAAATAACTAAAGTCGTATAACGCCATCTAGTGAAATATTATTATAAACTTAACCTTGGCTAAAAAGCATTCGTATCCTATAGTGGTGAAGCTTCAATAGAAACGCGCTAGATGGCGGTGTTCGGCAGTTTTACACAATACATTTTAATTGCTAATTTTATCAAATTAGAAGCGTATTAATTGAAATAATATTAGTAAACCCACTGCCAGTGGGTTCAAATATTTCTGGGAGCTAGCTTGTTTTGCGGTTAATATACTCTTAGATAATTTATCCCTTTCTCTTGACTCCACAACCTATAGCAGTTTCGCAGTCCATTGCTGGATTCCATTGCCCATTTAGCATCAGATAGTCGAGTTTGGTGTCATTAAAAATGGTATTACCAAATCCGAAACTTGCTCATTATTTTTCTTATTAAAAAAGTAGTTATAATAATAAAAAAAATAATTTGTTGTAGATAGTTGAAGGGATGGAGAGTGACGTAGGTTAAATTTAGTCTATTGCCCCCTACCTCATAAAAATGGGTATGGAAGTTTGTATGAAGCATTTCGCAATAATCAATGTGCGAGTAAAAAGCTAAAAGTTCATATGCGAACTAACACCTACATAAATAGATTTATTTTTGGAAATTGCCCCCAAATGTTAAAAAAATATTAATAGGGGACTTTTCGCAGATTTTAAGGAAAACAAAATCAGCCTTTCATTCGATATCTTACTGTGTTCTGAATCAGGTATGGGAAACCGGGTTGTCTTGATTTGAACACAACCGAGGCCACGGGCAAAAGCTATTTTTTTATGCTACTATCAGAACGTTCAACACCTGAACATAACAGAGCGCATTGATGGAGACCAACAACTAGTCAGTTATTATCCTCCATCAATGCCGCACTGCGCCCGTCACCCGAGACAACAGATGTTAGGTCTCTCATACCCGGTAATTTCACTAGCCACAGTGCCCATATCCCGAAACACAAAAATGCATAGCACTCTTATTTGACTGGACGAAATCTTACACTGCGGTGGCACCTACCAAGACGACTTAGTATCGAGTCTACCGACTACCACCAAGCTTTACTTTTGTTTATGTAGCTTTACGACTGAGTTTCTTGCCGGGTCTTCTCAGTGGAACCAACTTTCCGAACCGGTGGTAGATTCAAACTAGCCTTAAAATTTATTATTAATTGACGATTCAAAAGTCTTGTAAAACTTAATTGAATAAAGATTTATTCATTCATTCATTAGCGAACGTAAAAATTATCCTCCATACTTCTTGCTCCATCGATGCCGCACTGCGCACGACACCAGAGACAACAGATGTTAGGTCTCTTATACCCTGTAACTCTTATATCGAACCCAGAACCCTTGGTGTAGTGGATGTTTCAACCATTACACCATATGGGTAGCCGAATAAACAATTAACTTTTTGATTCTCTTTCCAGGACGAAGTGTTAGCCATCAACGACAAAGTGGTACTCCGAGCTGAGGACCTGCTGAGCTGGGTTTGCGATGGTGAAGGTTGGCGGTGGGGACTCCGGGCAGTGTGGAGGGGAGCCTGCGCCCCACCACCTGAACCACCGTCCACTGTGCCCTTACACCATACGCGGTTGGACTTCAGCGATGTTGATACGGAGAAAAGTGCCATAGGTGAGTTTTGTGATAACCTCTTGGTAGTTTATGGACTCCTAGTACACACAGGGTTAAACCCAACTGACTCGTGGTCCTGCGGAGTAGACTCTTGGTAGTTTATGTATGGATTCCTAGTACACTCCTCGAGGGTACAAGCATCTTGTTAGTTTTGACTCCTAGTACACTAAGAGTTTATGCTAAATAGCTAGTGGTCTTCCTGAAAAATCTCTTGGTAGGTGATTTAATCCGGGTACACTTCTGAGAGGTTAAAGCCTCTTCGTAATTTATAGACTCCTAGTAAACTCAAGGTTAAAGCCTCTTGGTAAGTTATGTGCTCCTAGTACACTCCTCAAGGGTGCCTCTTGGACTCTTGGCGATGGAGGTAGGTCCTCCGGGCAGTATGGAGGGGGACCTGCGCCCCACCTCCTGAACCACCATCTACAGTGCCCCTACACCATACGCGGTTGGACTTCAGCGATGTTAATACGGAGAAAAGTGCCATAGGTGAGTTTTAGCAACCTCTTGGTATGTTATGGACACCTAGTACTTTCGTTAAGTAAACGTGTCATCGATGAGTGTTTTTATTATAGCCTCTTGTAGTTTATGCACTCCTAGTACACTCAGGCTTTAAGCCAACTGACCCGTAGTCCTGCGAAGTAGCCTCTTGGCTGTTTCTGGACTCCTAGTATACTCCTCGTAGGTTTAAGCCAACTTCACCGGCCCTTCGTCTTGCTGAACAGTTTCTTGGTAGTTCATGGACTCCTAGTACACTCAAGGTTCAAGTTAACCAACCGTTATAGTGAACAGCTTCTTGGTAATTTCTAGATTCCTGGTACATCACTCAAGGGATTGGTAAGTTATGGACTACTAGAACACTCCGCAAGGGTACCTCTTGGTCTCTTGGTGATAGAGGTAGGGACTCCGGGCAGTGTAGAGGGGGGCCTGCGCCACACCACCTGACCCACCGTCCACAGTGCCTCTACACCACACGAGGTTGGACTTTAGCGATGTTGATACGGAGAAAAGGGCCATAGGTGAGTTTTGTGACAACCTCTAGTTTATGGACTCTATGTAGTGTCATTAGTAAACGTGTCATCGGTTAGTGGTTTTGTGGCAACCTCTTGTTTTGTTATGGAGTCCTAGTACATTCAGGGTTTTAGTTTAAGTCAACCGACTCGTGGTCCTGCTGAGTAGCCTCTTGGTTGTTGCTGGACTCTTAACTTCACCAGCCCGTCATCCTGCCGAACAGCTTCTTGTTAGTTTATGGACTCCTAGTACATTTATTTCGGGTTTAAGCAGAATTTTCCAAAACTTAACGAAATAAGGTTTTTTTTTAGTATAATGTTTTGATGATTTAAAATTTTAATTATGTATGGTACCTAAATTTATATCGAATTAATTTTGATTTAATTTAGAAACTGAATTCTTGTATGATTCTTGAATTTGACTTTGAATTCAAAAGTTGATTTTGACTCTCTCTCTCTCTCTTCAACCTATCGCAGTCCACTGTTGGACATAGGTCTCCCCCATTTTGCGCCAGATATCCCGGTCCTCCGCTTTGCTCATCCAGCTCCTACCAGCGACCTTCCGCAAGTCGTCGGTCCATCGGGCCGGAGGGCGTCCTACGCTACGCTTGCCAAGACGCGGTCTCCACTCCAGAACTCGTCTGCTCCAACGGCCATCGGTTCTACGACATACGTGACCAGCCCACTGCCACTTCAAATTGCTGATCCGGCGGGCTATGTCGGTAACTTTAGTTCTCTTGCGGATTAAATCATTTCTGATCTTATCCCTAAGAGAGACTCCAAGCATAGCTCGCTCCATTGCGCGTTGAGTGACTTTGAACTTGTAAACCAATCCCGCAGTCAGTGTCCATGTCTCAGCTGCGTATGTTAGCACGGATAGGACGCATTGCTCAAAGATTTTGACTATTAAATTTAAATTGAGAATTTGAATTAAAATTTTTCATTTAGAATTTATTTTTAAAATTACAATTTTGTATAATCCGTACCAATCCCACCCAGTGGACCCGGACAGCGCGGGAGTCGTGGTATTCTCATACCCCCGGTACTGCCGGTACCGGGCGCTTGCTGCAAGACTCGAAGGTCTTCAAGCAGACTGGCTAAGGGACTCGCTGGTGGCAGCCCTTGGAGGGTATGCGGCTCCTACCAGGAACACCAGGATACTCTACTGCAAGGTTGGTTGCTTGAATTCTGGTTTAAAGGGCGACGTAACATGACCGTAATAGTGTTTTTAAGTATCATCAGCTCATTATACATCTCCACCGAGGGGTATGAACCTACTCGTAAAGGGTGTGTATTTTTGACGACCCATTTGGTGTTGCGGTTGAGACGTCGGATGTAACACCAAGGGTTCCGGGTTCGATACCCGGGCATACAAACATTTGTGTGCATGAACATGTCTGTTTGTTATGGTCAGGGAGTTTCCTATGTATAATATGTATGTATTTACAAAAAAAATATTGTATAAGTATGTTTATCGGTTGTTAAGTACCCATAATACAGGCTTCACGCTTAACTTGGGGCTAGATGGCGCTGTGTGAATGTCAGTGGATATTTATTATATTATTAAATGCCTTAGTCGTCTACGCGGACCCAGTGCGGATTGGACGACTTCACGCACAACCTTTGAATTTATTCGCAGGCGTGCCCAGGTTTCTTCACGATGTTTTCCTTCACCGTAAGAACGTCAGATAAACACAAATATAATTTGGCAAATTTGAAAAGACTGGTACGTGGCGGAATTTGAATCTGCCCCCTCCAGAACGGAAGGCGGAACAGTCCATCAAGCCACCGACGCTCTAGTAACACTTAGACCTTATAATTCCAGGACACCTTCGAGTACCCGGAACTGGAAGGGCACGAGTTCGTGTGCAACCACCTAGCGCCAAAGCTGAAGGGCAGGCCTCGGGGTCGGCGCCGGAGGCCTAGGGCCGGCTCCCCGGAGCCATCGCCGGAGCCAGACTCCTCCGTTGTAAGTCACCACACCTCTATATACTTTATGCACGCCTAGTACATTCCCCTTGGTAGTTTATGAGGATATCTACGCCCTCTTGCTAGTTTATAGACTCCTAGTACATTATAATAAAAATAAATAATAAAAATTTTATTATTCTCACCACAAATACATCATACAAAAATACAAACCCGAATAAAAATATAAATTTTGGGTTTCTTCAGTCATTCGTGGAAGACTGGTGCCCGTATAGGTTCTAGGACCTGTATACATTATGTGTGTATTAAGTCTTTTGGTAGATATACTACGCGGGATGGCCTGTGCTCTGTATGGAAAGTTATAGGCTGAACGCCATCGCTGAAGGGACCAACTACTCTGAATGAATCGACCTCTTGTTATTTTATGGACTCCTAGTGCTTAGTAATATTACACCATGTGTTTAGTTTATGGGTTTAGTAAGCTAACGTAGGCCTTTAGACCTCGTTGGTTTATGGACGCCTAGTACATTCTGGGTGAAAGTCTTTTGGTAGATACGCTGCGCGGGATAGCCTGTGGCGTGCAGAAGGCAGTTATAGGCTGACAGCCATCGCGGTAGTCCGAGGGATCAAATATTTTGGATAAATCGACCTATTGTTAGTTTATTGAATCCTAGTACTTAGTAAAATTACGCCATTAATGAGCAAAATTATAATAGACGCTCATATTTTCATTAATGGGCGTTATAAAAAGGCGCTCGTAAATTCAGGACTTCTTGTTAGTCATCTCTAAGTACTTTATGGGCGCTAGCCTTTTGTAACTATGCACCGCGGAAGCCTGGGCCGTACTGTGGGATTGTTATAGGCTGATTGAAGTTGATGGTAGTTTATCGACTCACTATTTGTACAATCTATTCACGTTTCAGCTTCTTGTTAGCTTATGGACTCCTAGTACTTAATATTAGATAACGCCATGTATTTAAATTAATGGACGTCAAATTCATAAATTGACGCTCATTCCTAGATTTCTCCTGGTACAGACAATAAAA
This sequence comes from Leucinodes orbonalis, assembly GCA_019425675.1. NCBI lineage: Eukaryota > Metazoa > Arthropoda > Insecta > Lepidoptera > Crambidae > Leucinodes > Leucinodes orbonalis. Next base: position 93,771 of record PQWD01002211.1, on the reverse strand, counting down.
TATGACTATGCTTAAAAGGGGACTTCAACAATAGGCATGATGACTGGGTACTGAAATCGTAAGAACTATTTCATATTATTACAAATCTGGGTTAAATATAACGATGTGCTTACTCTCAGCTCGAAAACTCATGTTTTATGAATTTTATTAGTCTTCAAAGTTAGATGGGCAAGTCCATTTTTAAAGTACATTAATTGTCAAAAATTTGTTAACAAAAGGATAAACACATACAATTTAAAGCAACTTTTGCTATGAAACCGTTTTTAGTAAACGCATCATTTTATAGTTGTAGTACATAATTCACAAACTATGGTACTAATTACTGATGCGTGACGTCATAACTAGGTACCATTTGTATGAAGCGTTTTTGGGAAAGTCCATTATTGTGTTTTTAGAATTGGAAAATCTCTGAGTTTTAATGTTAACGGAGTAATTTTTTTACCAATGTTTCTATTATTGTGCGGTCCATCGATATAATAACAGAAAAAAAATGTCATCATCCCTATTGTTAAGTATCTTTTATCTGCAAAAATATAATATTTCTAGTACATTCGCCACGAAGTTTAGTACTATCTCCTGGTACTTTATGGACTCCTAGTACAATCCTTAAGGGTTTGCCATCCGAAGGGGTCACCCATCGAACTATCGACCATCGCGTTAGTAGCTTTACGTTTAAATAAATATGAATACCTTTAACAGACCCCTCGCCGGCTGACGCTGAGGAATGGTGCCGAGAAACAAAGTGACGACGACGAGGACCAGCGCGAGACGAGCGAGGATCGCCAGTTCGAGTCCCAGTTGAGGCAGTTCTACAGGGACCGCAACGAGACGGTGTATACGGGCCACTCGCTCAAAGACTGTAAGTATTGGAAAACACCAATGTTAAGTTCATCATCATCATCATCAGTTCATTAAACGTCCCCACCGAGGGGCAGGGGCCTACCCGTATAGGGTGATTAGGCCTTAGTCGTCCACGCGGCCCAGTGCGGATTGACGACTTCACGCACAATCTTTGAATCTCTTCGCAGGCGTGCATGAAGGTTTCCTCACGATTTTCCTTCACCGTAAGAGCGTCGGATACCGTACATGTATTTTCGAAATTCGAAAACATTGGTCGCGGTGGGATTTGAACCGACGTATCGACCATTACACCCACATGGGTCTTTAAATTATCTATGTTACTGTTTTCTTTCTGTATAACTTTGATTAATAACTACTTTTATTTATTACTAGGTGGTAGACTCGGTACTGAGTCGTCTAGGTAGGTACCACCGCAGTGCCAGATATCGTCCCGGGAAACACGAGTGTTATGCACTTTTGTGTTTCGGGATGAGGGCACTGTAGCTAGTGACATTACCGGGTATGAGAGACCTAACATCTGTTGTCTCGGGTGTCGGGCGCAGTGCGGCATTGATGGAGGATAATAACTGTCTATCAGTTGTTGGTCTCCTTCAATGCCGTTGTCGTAGTCAGGCGTATCTACCATCAGGTGAGCGTCCTGACCGTCCAGTTAAATGTTATGACCCATTTGGTGTTGCGGTTGAGAAGTCGGCTGCAACACCAAGGGTTCCGGGTTCGATCCCTGCATACAAACATTTGTGTGCATGAACATGTCTGTTTGTAATGGTCTGGCTATTGTATATGTAAAATATGTATGTATTTACAAAAAAAATGTATATAAGTATGTTTATCCATTGTATAGTACCCATAATGCAGGCTTCACGCTTAACTTGGGGCTAGATGGCGCTGTGTGAATGTCAGTGGATATTTATTTATTATAAACACGAGCTGTGGACGACCCAGAAGGACTTACCTTGACCTAATCGGTCAAGTCCTTAAGAAGGCTGGAGTCCCCAGCAAAAGGAATAAAAGAGCTTGTATGAAAAGATTGATGGATGTGAATGAAGCTAGGGAAGTATGTGAGGACCGCGCAAAGTGGCGTTCCATCATCTCTGCCTACCCCTCTGGGACCAAGGCGTGAGCTTTATTTATTGAACATAACTCAATCTATTATTTTTCAGTATCCCTACGCGCGCTATACATGGGCGTGGCGTCCCGAGGCGGGTACGAAGCGGTGTGTCGACACAAACTATGGCGATCTTTAGCCTCACAACAACCTGCGAGAGCTAGGAGACAGTACGAGAGGTACGTAGTAGCATATTCAGATGTACGCGACACTTAAGCTGAAGAGTTTGTTTGTTTGTTTGAACGCGTTAATCTCAGGAACTACTGGTCCGATTTGAAAAATTATTTCAATGTTATATAGCTCATTTATCGAGGAAGGCTATAGGCTATATATCATTACGCTACAAGTAATAGAAGCGGAGCAGCAATGAAGGATGTTTCAAAATCCGGGGGGATTTTTTCATACTTGGAGCTTCCGCTGCGTAAACGGTTAAAGTTTCGCAAAAGTCATGTATGAGAGTATTGTTCCCCTTTTAAAGGTCTACAAAAAAGTCCGCGACAGCATATGTCTATCTTTTAAGGTTAGCTCCCTATAACATATTTTTTGCTAAAAAATTTTTCTAAAATAATGCATCATTGTGTGAAGCTATTTTCATAAATATGATATCAATCCTTATCCAAATAAATACTTTATTTATAACAAATATACAAAAATAAAAAAAAAAAGCATTTAAAATAATAAATAATGAATTTTGATGATAGAAAAAAGTGGCTTGGGCTGTTGAACAAAATTTATCATTTTAAATTTTTCAATTTTTTAAAGCACCCAAGAAAACTCAACAGTGCAGCCTTTATTAAACAATTAATTAAATAATAAATAAATAAATATCCACTGACATTCACACAGCGCCATCTAGCCCCAAGTTAAGCGTGAAGCCTGTATTATGGGTACTAAACAACGGATAAACATACTTATTTTTTTTGGTTGTGTGTGTTAGTAATGAGTAAAAAGTGTGTGTATAAATATGAGTAAAAAAGTGTGTATGTGTGTACGTATGTGTAAAAAGTCTGCATGTGTGTGTAAAAAGAGTGTGTGGGTGAACGTATGTGTAAAAAGTATGTGTGTGTGTGTTTATGGGTGTGTATACGTATGTGTAAAAATGTGTGTGTGTGTGTGTATTAAAAATGTGTGTGTAGCTCATTCACAAGTACAACGATTATAATTATCAGTACTACGACGTATACATATCAATACTAAGGCGTTTATATATTTTCCTTTTTTTTTTGAAATCCAACAGTATTTTATAGCACATCTGAACAAAACAGTAGCCAAAACAGTTTTCACTAATTAAATAACAGAGTGTCGCTTAAAAATTAAACATCACTCGTAAATTAAGACAACACCAACAAACCTCACCGGTTAACAATTTTTAAAACTTAACTAAACTATAAACGAAACCGCGTGGAATAGTTACTTTGGCCTAACGCTCTCTTTAACCCGCTACTTCGTTTATATAGGTGAGTTAAAACTGCGATATCTCGTAAGATATTCATTTAAGTTGAATGATGTGAAGGGCAATTACTTGTGATAAATAAAGTATTTATTTGGATAAGGATTGTTATAATATTTATGAAAATACCTTCGTAAATGATGAATTCATCATCATCAGCTCATTAAACGTCCCCACCGAGGGGCACGAGCCTACCCGTATAGGGTGATTAGGCCTTAGTCGTCCACGCGGGCCCAGTGCGGATTGGACGACTTCACACACAACCTTCGAATCTCTTCGCAAGGCGTGTATGAAGTTTCCTCACGATGTTTTCCTTCACCGTAAGAGCGTCGGATAACGTACATATATTTTTCTAAAATTCGAAAATACATAGGTACGTGTCGGGATTTGAACTTCAGCCCTCCCGGTAGGAAGGCGACAGTCCACACCACTGAGCCACCGACGCTCTAAATGATAAATGATGAATTATTTAAATAAAATTTTTAAGCATAAAATATGTTATAGGGAACTAACCTTTAAAGATAGACATATGCTGTCGCGGACTTTTTTGTAGACCATTAAAAGGGGAACAATACTCTCATACATGACTTTTGCAAAACTTTTACCGTTTACGCAGCGGAAGCTCCAAGTATGAAAAAATCCCCCCGGATTTTGAAACATTCTTAATTGCTGCTCCGCTTCTATTGCTCGTAGCGTGATGAACTGATGATATATAGCCTATAGCCTTCCTCGATAAATGAACTATCTAACATTGAAAGATTTTTTCAAATCGAACCAGTAGTTCCTGAGATTAGCGCGTTCAAACAAACAAACAAACTGTTCAGCTTTATAATATTAAGTATAGATAGATGAATACATGTCCTCAAAAAAATTTTATATGTATTTATATTTGTTGTAATCTAAATCTAGGATAATAAATGTACACTAGATTTGAAGAATATTGCATGTTACATCATCATCATCAGCTCATTAAACGTCCCCACCGAGGGGCACGAGCCTACCCGTATAGGGTGATTAGGCCTTAGTCGTCCACGCGGGCCCAGTGCGGATTGGACGACTTCACACACAACCTTCGAATCTCTTCGCAGGCGTGCATGAAGGTTTCCTCACGATGTTTTCCTTCACCGTAAGAGCGTCCGATAACGTACATATATTTTCTAAAACACGAAAACACATTGGTACGTGTCGGGATTTGAACCTCAGCCCTACCGGTAGGAAGGCGACAGTCCACACCACTGAACCACCGACACTCTAATAATTCTTCCGGAGGCTCCATTTTATAACTCCGGCAAAACGGAATTGATACTTATACGCGTACTAATGATAAATTATGTTTCCGAATACAGTAGAACGCCGATTATCCGAATTAATAGGGACCGGATAATCGTACATAGTCTGGTAATAAAAAAAAACGAAATGTCACACATCGTACAACTTTAAGTTGAACAAACACAGTTCTATAATAACGCTCAATTAAACATCTCGATCGGATAAAGTTGCAACCCCATCACAGGCCTTATCAAAAATATAAAGTGTAAAAATTCACAAAGATAATTCAATTCAATTCAATTCTTTATTGCTTTTCCATATGTTTATAGGTTGGTATCATTATAACAAACATGTATCAATATGGACCCTGTCGGGCACACCACAATCACACAGAGAGGGGGACTTCAATAAGATATTTCTACAATAAACATTCTTTGTATAAAATTGGTAAATGATATGTTAAATAAAATATATATGATTATTAAATAAAATCTGTATTATTTGGAAATATTTTCACTAAGATTAAAAATAATAATTTAATTATTAAATCATTAAAAGAAATAAATGATATATAAAAAAATTAATTATACTATTTTGGCATTATTTCATCTTTATTCTATACCTCTGTAAGGAGTATTTGAGAAAATTATTTTTGGTTTGATAATTTTATGTATTTTGCACTATTGCAGTTGTAACAGAGGTTTGTTGTTGCTTGCTTCTTTTAATTGCTTCAACTCCGCCCGTTGTTCATGGGCGGAGTTGAACACTTTCCATCAGGCGTCCCTCTTGCTCGTTTGCTCCCTATAACATTAAAAAAATTTGATTTTAAGTTGTACCAAATATTTTTCTTCCATTCCCAATAGATACCTGTTACCGTACGAGAGACACGAGCGCCGTAACGGGGTCCGAGCCAACGGGCTGGCCCCGAGGACGGTGGCCACCATCGACGTCACCGGCTCCCCGCTCTCAGAACGCCCAGTCTCGCCCAGACCCGTCAAACGACTGAGGACACCCGATCCGGAGGTATGGGGGGGATAATTTAATTATTCATAACAACAATCATCTTTATTTGACGACCCATTCGGCGGTTGAGAGGTCGACTGCAACACCAAGGGTTCCGGGTTCGATCCCCGGACATTACAATTTGTGACATTTGTGTGCATGAACATGTATGTTGGTTATAGTCTGGGTGTTTTCTATGTATAATATGTATGTATTTACAACAAAAAAAAATGTATATAAGTATTTTTAACCGTTGTTTAGTACCCATAATACAGGCTTAACTTGGGGCTAGATGGCGCTGTGTCAATGTCAGTGGTTATTAAATTATTTATCATTTCTAGAAGGTGGACAACGAAACGGGCGAGACTAAAGAAGAACTGAACCTCATCTCCAAACCGGCTGAGGAACTTAACCGCGAGTTCTTAGACTCCCTACCAAAAGAGGAGAAGTGCAAAGAGAAGTACAAAGAAGAGACGACAGAAGACAAGAAGATAGCCGTTCCAGCCAAGTTGATAGAGCCGGGCCACGTGAAGAAGCTGTTCCAGGATAACCAGGATCTGGTCACGGAGCTGGTGGCGAAGCACAACCTGGAAGATTCCAATAGTGTGATATCAGAGATAGATAGCAAACAATTAAGCGATGGCAGTTCTATGATGCTGAACGAGTTGGCGCACAAGTTGAATTTAGGTGAGTTTTTGTTGAAAAAGTTCTATGGTGGGGCAATAGCTAAGATAAACTAACTATTATAAATGCACAAATCACAACGAAATATCAACCAAAAAAATGTTGACTTATTGTTATGTTTATAACATAAATTTATTCATTCAAATGTTGAACTTAATCATCATCATCATCAGCTCATTAAACGTCCCCACCGAGGGGCACGAGCCTACCCGTATAGGGTGTTTACGCCTTAGTCGTCCACGCGGGCCCAGTTGGACGACTTCACACACAACCTTTGAATCTCTTCGCAGGCGTGCATGAAGGTTTCCTCACGATGTTTTCCTTCACCGCAAGAGCGTCGGATAACATACATATATTTCCTAAAATTCGAAAACATATTGGTACGTGTCGGGATTTGAACCTCAGCCCTCCCGGTAGGAAAGCGACACACCGTTGAGCCACCGACGCTCTACGTTGAATTTAATGCGTCATGGAAAATGAAATGCACGAGCACACTACTATGTCACTTTGACATGTAGCGAGCGACGTGATTATGAATGAATTTTTTTTCTCTTTTGCCGCGGACACTTGTTGAGTGAGATTGTGCACCTACCTATTGTTTATCTAACGGCAAATAGCTATTGTCATAAGATAATAACTAAAACATGTTGGCGACTGTCACGCGTAGGTGACTGGCACAAGTAAATGACCGACACAAGTAGGTGACTAACACGAGTAGGTGACCGACACAAGTAGGTGACTAACACGAGTAGGTGACCGACACAAGTAGGTGACTAACACGAGTAGGTCACCGACACAAGTAGGTGACTAACACGAGTAGGTCACCGACACAAGTAGGTGACTAACACGAGTAGGTCACCGACACAAGTAGGTGACTAACACGAGTAGGTGACCGACACAAGTAGGTGACTAACACGAGTAGGTGACCGACACAAGTAGGTGACTGACACAAGTAGGTGACTAACACGAGTAGGTGACCGACACAAGTTGTGACTGACACAACGAGGAGAAAATTCAAATCCTTTATGACAAGAATTGTTTGAAAATGAAACTAGCCAGAACAACGCGGCATACGAATATTGAGGAAGCTTTGTTAAAGTGGTATAAATATCTATAGGCAAATGTGCCAATAAATGCATCAATTCTTTGCAAAAACAAAACGATTTTATTTAACGTTTTGGTGAAGATTTTGTTTGCTCTTCTGGTTGAGTTCAACGTCACCGGGCTCCGCTAGATTTTAACGGACACAAGTTTGCGACTGTCACTAGATCGTGACTGACACAAGTTTGCAACTATCACTTGTTCGTTACTGTCATAACACTATGACTGACACAATTTCGTAACTGCAACAAGGTTATGACATTTATGACTGACAGAAGTTCGTTTCTGTCACAAGATTATGACACAAGTTCGTTACTGTTAAAAGTTTGTGACTGTCATCATCATCATCATTACAGCCTAATTATGTCCACTGAACGAAGGCCTCCCCTAATGGTTTCCACGCGGGCCGATCAATTGCAGTTGACATCCATCTGCTACCCGCCACATTAACCAGGTCATCCGTCCATCTGGTTGGGGGTCGGCCTACGCTTTGCTTTCCGTTACGTGGACGCCACTCGAGAACCTTTCCGCCCCATCGGCCATCGGTTCTACGCACTATGTGCCCTGCCCACTGCCACTTCAACTTGCTAATCCTCTGGGCTATGTCGGTCGTAGTAGTTCGTAATTATCACAGGTTTGTGACTGTCCCTACTTTGTCACTGTCACAAATATGTGAATATTTATCCTAGTATATGTTGATAACTTTTTTTTATGTTACGAAGTGAACGGGACGGTCAGAATGCGCACTTGATGGTATATGATACGCCTGACCATGACAGAGCGGCATTGAAGGAGACCAACAACTGATAGACAGTTATTATCCTCCATCAATGCCGCACTGCGCCCGTCACCCGAGACAACAGATGTTAGGTCTCTTATACCCGGTTATTTCACTAGCTACAGTGCCCTCATCCCGAAACACAGAAGTGTATAAAACTATTTCCCGGAACGATATCTGGCACTGCGGTGGTACCTCAATGATATTCTGTATATATAAAGGTAGATACGCCATCCGCGCCGCAAAAACCAACCGCCGAAGCGAGTGCAGTTTGTACTCTTATGTTCGCTCATTCGAAATATGTGTATGTGTGCTGTCGCTGCATTCGGAACACTTTTTTCGATTGTTTTGTGAGCATATCACGAATCCATACTTTTTTACATCATTGTGGTACCTACCTAAACTCAGTATCAAGTCTACAACCTAGTAAACTACTAACAATGGTCTTGTATTGTTTTAGGAACCCCAGAGGTCAAAGAGGTACCCAGCACCCCGGCGACCACTCTCAACGGACACACACCTCTAGCGGACCCGGTAAGGACATTAGCTTTACTCAAAACTCGTGGGTTCGATGCCCAGTCGAGCTACTTATATAAGTTATCTAGTTTGATGACCCATTTGGTGTGAGACGTCGGCTACTACACTAAGAGTTCCGGGTTCGATCCGGGCAGTACAAACATTTGTGTGCATGAAAATGTCTGTTTGTATTGGTCTGGGTGTTTTCTATGTGTAGTGTAGTATACCACAGTGCCCTCTGAATTTAGTGATTTAAATTAATTTCATGTATATATAAATAAAATTTAATATTATCAATTTTGAGAGCGTCAGAGGTTCAATGGTGTGGACTGTTGCCCTCCTACTGGGTGGGCTGAGGTTCAAATTCCGCCACGTATCAATGTCAAATGAAAGTGTTTTCGAAATTATATTTAATCCGACGCTCTTACGGTGGAGGGAAACATCGAGAGGAAACCGTGCGCAGGTTTCCTAAGGCCGACTACACCCGCGTACGGGTAGGCTCGGGCCGAGGGGGGGGACGTTTAATGAGCTGATGATGATAATTATTAAGAAATTAGTATGTCGACACAAAGTCGCGAATGTGTCATCATCAGCTTCGTCCACGCGAGCCCAGTGCGGGTTGGACGACTTCACGCACAACCTTTGAATCTCTTCGCAGGCGTGCAGAGAGATTGCAAGGTTTCCTCACGATGTTTTCCTTCACCGTAAGAGCGTCGGATAACGTACATATATTTTCGAAAATACATTGGTACGTGTCGGGATTTGAACCTCAGCCCTCCCGGTAGGAAGGCGACAGTCCACACCACTGAGCCACCGACGCTCTTTACTTTACTAGTACCTTATTTACCAACATTAGCTGAGCCACATCCAATTGCTTCACAATAAAGGTACAAAAATAAATTGTGTATTGTAAGTAGCTAATAAGGACCGCATGTTGAAATTGTGACTTGTGAAGAAGCAATAAATATTATTATTATTATTAAAAGTAGTAGTAAGAGCGTCGGTGGCTCAGTGGTGTGGACTGTCGCCTTCCTACCGGGAAGGCTGAGGTTCAAATACCACCACGTACCAATGTATTTTCGAAAGATATATGTACGTTATCCGACGCTCTTACGGTAAAGGAAAACATCGTGAGGAAACCTTCATGCACGCCTGCGAAGAGATTCGAAGGTTGTGTGTGAAGTCGTCCAATCCGCACTGGGCCCGCGTGGACGACTAAGGCCTAATCACCCTATACGGGTAGGCTCGTGCCCCTCGGTGGGGACGTTTAATGAGCTGATGATGAAGGTACTAGTGCCTATTTACAACGCTGGTTTTCAGCCAACACCACGTCTCTTCAGGTGTTACACGAGGTTAGTGATATGAAGGCCAACTTCATGAATGGTATTATCATGGCAATGAGACAGTGAGTGATGTGGAAACTAAATTGTAATTTTGGAAAATAGGTTGTATTAAGTTATACAGTTAAAAACAGTTAAAAAAAATGCAGTTACTAGCACATTTATGGGTGACGTGTGTTTTATGTTTGCGCACGTGTGTTTGTGAGTGTTTTTGCGGCAGATATCCCGGTCCTCCGCTTCCCTCATCCAGCCTCCACCAGCGACCGCCCGCAAGTCGTCAGTCCGTTGGCCGGAGGACGTCCTACGCTACGCGGTTATTAAATATAAATGAAAACAGAATATAATCAATATATTTGTTTGGTTCAGCAGAAAACCCGACCGGTGGGCAGGAGTTCACTAAGAGCTGTTAGAGTGAAACCGACGAGGACACCCACCACAGCGGCTAGCACGCGTAAGTGACACACATACAAGTTCACAATGAAAAATGAAATGAAATGAAAAATGAAAATCTTTTATTAGTATGTTATACATAATTACATTATTATGGCTGGAGTCTCCTTTTAAGTGTAAATACCTGTGTTAGGAGACCCCGCTCCTTCTTACAATTTTAAGATACAAAAGTATAAATTACAAATATGTACATAAGAACAGATAATAACAAATTTAAAAGAAGTGTGTGTGTGTGAGTGTGTGTGTGCGTGTGTGGTGTATATGTAAATCTACTTTGTTTCTCGGATCGGTTTTTTATTATTAAGTAATTGATAGATAAAAATCGTGAAATGGTATAACTTAGATTGTTTTCGTATTTACTTAGAGGGAGGACTCTCGACTTTGTTGTAGGTTTTGCCTTGAAGCCATATCTGTATATTTTTTTCTGTACAATCGCACCTTTCATATTGTTACGAGCTGGGGGTTCAGGATACGTTATTGCCAAACACGAAGAATAACACGGTGACACACTTTATTAATTCACCATTATTAATTACACACAACACTAATTACACTTACACTCTCACTAATTAGTCAGTTAACGCACGCACAATAATCTGTAATTAACACTGCACACTATAAAAACAACACTTTATGAGTCCGTATAATGTCCGCACCACAGACATCCGAATATACAGTTAGACTGGACAAGCCGCCAAGTTTATACGCAGTCCCAGTGTCGCAATTTCTTTTCGGTTCTTACCTGTGAAAAGTTATTCTATTTCTTGGTAAATTTACTGATTCATTGCGATGATGGCATGTTACAATTGCACAGGATGGCATTTTGGAAAAAAAACGGCAATTTCTTCTAATATTCGTGCGTCTTGACTCGTCTCACAGAGCGTAAACTGGCAGCCAGTGTATGCTCGTTGAGCTTACATTTGTCGCACTTTAAACGCGGCTCGCCCCATCTCTTGTATTGGGAAATCTGTGGTCCGCACACACACGTTATAATCACTCGTTAACTCTTCACACTGTTATCCCACACTCGACGATCCCTCATGCGATTCATTTATATTGACGACCCATTTGGTGTCGCGGTTGAGAGGTCGACTGCCACACCAAGGGTTCCGGGTTCGATCCCCGGGTAGTACAAACATTTGTGTGCATGAACATGTCTGTTTGTATTGGTCTGGGTGTTTTCTATGTATAATATGTATGTATTTACAATAAATTGTATATATAAGTATGTTTATCCGTTGTTTAGTACCCATAATACAGGCTTCACGCTTAACTTGGGGCTAGATGGCGCTGTGTGAATGTCAATGGATAATTATTTATTATTAATTATTTCATGATGGGTGTGCAGCGGCTGCAGTCACCAACTTCGGCATCCACCGACCTCGCGCCAGAACTCATAGTGATGACGACATCGTCGAGGTATGTCTTGTTTCATCATCATCAGCTCAATGAACGCAATAATTTTCACGCCAAAAAATTCAGTGATAACAATCGTATAATTTATTTATAAATTCCAGGTGCCCTACAAACCGAAGACACCGGAAATAATTGATCTAGACGAATACCCTGAAAGTCCACAGTCTGTGAAAAAGAAGAAACTCGACATCCTCAAAGAGCGAGGGTTGGAAGTCACCGCAATTCCAACCTGGCCTGTCCAACCCCATTAGCGCCGTTAATCAACCCCACACCGATGCTCCTCAACCCTGCAATGCAGCACCAAATAATGACCCACGCACAATTATTCCAAATGTACAATATCATACCGCCAAATTACAACGGGGTTCAACCCCCCAAGGTGATACAAGCGACATCCCTTTACGGCACTCAGGGTCCAGAAAAAACTGTGTATGGCAACCCTAAGGACCCTTTTATGCCACCCCCCCACATTCTCCACGGCACCCCCGTGAAACCACTAAGAAATGTAGCAGCCACAACCCCCCCTCACGACATATTAGACCTAACTTGTAAAGATGGCAAACCAGCAGTTGAAATTGTCAGGGTCAACACATCCCCAAAGTCGAACCCTCAGAATTTGAGCAAGAATTACACCCTCGTAGACGGCAAAGCAGTGGTAGGTTCGAATCTAGAAATAACCCTGGTCAATCCGAGGGTACAGACTCCAAATAAGAAACCGCAGAAGAGGTCGTCAAATGGCAAGTTCATGTCGAGTAAAACGCCAACACCTCCGAAGGATCATCCCAAGCAGTTCCCATCACCGTCGGGGGATGAAAAAGAACCCAATAGTGGTACCAAATTACCAGATTAATTCGAGGGATAACGTCTCGCCCGCTAGTTCTACAGGTTAGTTGAATTTTTATCTAAATACCTATTTAATTATATACATATTTACAAAACGGCTTAAAAAACGTAAATATGTACAAAAAATATTATAATAATAATTTATTTTATACTGTTTTTGATTTTCAAATTGAAGAATGAAAGGTATTTTTAAATGTTTTGAGTTTCGCTAAATTTGAGACATCGGCTACTACGAAGGGTTCCGGGTTCATTTAAACATTGTTGTATTGGCCTGGGTGTTTTCTATGTATAATATGTATGTATTTACAAAGTATATAAGTATGTTTATCCGTTGTTTAGTACCAATATTACAGACTAATGCTTAGTTTGGGGCTAGATGGCGCTGTGTGAATGTCAGTGGATATTTGCTCTCATAAAAAAGAGTGTAATATAAAAAAAAATTGAAGTTCTCACCACCCCGTAGGTACACAAATTAAATTACCTAGCCTATAACTACTGCAGAGCACAGGCCGAAAGCATGGTTAAGGCAAGAAGAATAATATTCTAGTTTTGGTTATAAATAAATAAAAAATAAAATAAATACCACTGACATTCACACAGCGCCATCTAGCCCCAAGTTAAGCGTGAAGCCTGTATTATGGGTACTGAACAACGGATAAACATACTTATATACTTTTTTGTAAACACATATTATACATAGAAAACACCCAGACCATAACATACATGTTCAAGCGCACAAATGTCTGTAATGCCTAGCAATCGACCTGGAACTCTTCAGTTTTTAATGGATTTTATGTATAATTCCAGGGTCAAGGGACAGCCAGTCCAGCAGCGTGCCGTCCAAGCCGAGTTTAGCTCAAATCATGGACATGAAAGGCCACCCTTCGGTCCCTCCCTTCATGGACCCGGTCTATATGAGTGCCCTCTGTGGTACCTTCGGCAATATGGACCAAAGACAGCTCTCAGTGTACCGGGACTTAGTCGCCAGTCAGTTTAGGTATGGAAGCTTGATGAATATGGGGGTTTCTGGTACTCCGACAACGAAAAACTAAGTCTGGATTCGATTCGAAATCGGCATCATGATGGGTTTACTTCAACTCAAAAATTTTGTTTTCAATTACTCGTAACGAAGCGTTCTGTCATTGGTGTGGACTGTTGCGGTCCGATTTGGAAGGTGCCGGTTCAAATACCGCCACGTACCACGTACACGTACGTGTTTTCGAATTTTCAAAAATATATGTACGTTATCCGACGCTGTTACGGTGAAGGAAAACATCGTGAGAAACCTGCGCACGCCTGCGAAGAGATTCAAAGGTTGTCCGTGAAAAAGGATTGATATGTTTTATTGAGGATGGTAATACCTAATCACTAGTAAGTTAAATGCACAGACATCCGAATATACAATTAGACTGGACAAGCCGCCAAGTTTATAGGCAGTCCCAGTGTCGCAATTTCTTTTCGGTTCTTACCTGTGAAAAGTTATTCTATACTTGGTAAATTTACTGATTCATTGCGATGATGGCATGTTACAATTGCACAGGATGGCATTTTGGAAAAAAACGGCAATTTCTTCTAATATTCGTGCGTCTTGACTCGTCTCACAGAGCGTAAACTGGCAGCCAGTGTATGCTCGTTGAGCTTACATCTGTCGCACTTTAAACGCGGCTTGCCCCATCTCCTGTATTGGGAAATCTGTGGTTAAATGTATTTTAAAATTTAATACAGAATCATAAATGAGTAATTATGTGTTCATTAGAGAAACAATACACTAGATCCATGTTGAGATATTAAAAGTTGAACCCTATTTTACCGACTAATATGATAATATGACTGCATCCATGGTCCATGTATAACCAAAGGAGCTCTCTATATCCGGTTTAGTCTATGTCAACTTGGTGTGTTAAAATCTCTCTTCTAATAAACGTTTTGTTACACTAAACTTCATTTCTTTAATTTAAATTCAACAATCTATAAGCAAGGAAAGAAATAACAACCAAAAATGTCCGACCCGCTTGACACATACGTTGACTAAGGCCCATATTCTAGACCGAGACTTAACGTTGATCTTAACTTAAATTGCGTTAGAAAGGGATAGCACTATACACGATAAATAGCGGCATCCCTTTCTATCTATATTTAAGTCTATATCAAATGCTTGTCTCGTTTTATGACATAAAATAATACATTGAAATTTTCACCTTAACGTGTCATTAAAAGGGTACAAAATCAAAAGCACGAGCACACTACTATGTCACTATGACATGTAGCGAGCGACGTGATTGTGAATGAAAATTCTGCCCGACTGACGCGATGGGCAGACTTTTGCCGCGGACACTTGTTGAGTTAGATTGTGCATGTGGTTAGTGTATTGTTCATTCTAAGGTTATTCCTAAAAAGATAGACATTTGCCATCCCGGGCTTTTATATTAAAAATTTTCTATTTTGAGAATTTTTTTCTTTATTACCTATCATGATGCGATATCAGTAATATAAAATCGAATCTTAGACTGTGCGGCTGTGTTTAAGTGTTGGCGTTCTTTTAAGCTAGCTCGTAAGTTCGATGTCCGGTGCAAATAATATTTTTCATTAATACTTTTGACTGCTAGGAAATATTTTGACATGTGTTATGTAAAATAGTAAAAGATATTTGTACACGTATTATTAAAGCATCGAATCTATGATTAAGGACGTTACCAACACTCCATGATGGTATAAGACTATACTTTGAAACACACAGCTTGTAAAAACCAAAGACAAATTCACACTACATTTATCTGGCACGGACTATGGATAAAGCTCAAACAAGTGAATTAGCACTTGTCAGGATTGTACTAAGAGCGTCGGTGGCTCAGTGTTGTGGACTGTCGCCTTCCTACCGGGAGGGCTGAGGTTCAAATCCGACACGTACCAATGTATTTTCGAATTTTCGAAAATATATGTACGTTATCCGACGCTCTTACGGTGAAGGAAAACATCGTGAGGAAACCTTCATGCACGCCTGCGAAGAGATTCGAAGGTTGTGTGTGAAGTCGTCCAACCGCACTGGGCCCGCGTGGACGACTAAGGCCTAATCACCCTATACGGGTAGGCTCGTGCCCCTCGGTGGGGACGTTTAATGAGCTGATGATGATGATGATTGTACTATAGATGTCGTTTTTATAAGTAACACGGCCAGACAACTGGTTTGGACTATAGATATTAAAAAGTGGGATCAAGTAAAAAAAATAGGTTTTGGCATCTCACTTAGTCTATGAATACGAAAACACAGTCGCACCTATGTGGTAACGTTTTGTTTCCCAATTAATTTTCCCGTTTGACCATCGCATATTCATAAGTGATCAAATGGGAAATTCAAAATAAAAAACTGAGACAAAATGGAATTCAGCTTTGCTATATATTAACGATTAAGTCGAAATTTATTGGTAAAACGGAAAGATACGAAGAAAATTTTCCTATTTGACTAACTTAAATGTTAGGTGATCAGACGGGAATTTTGTGATACATATGGGAAACCGTTTTTAGTTAGTGAATTTTCTATACCAGAGTCAATTGTGTAAGATAATTTGGATTCTAGGACTGTCTCATTTCTTGACTTGTTTGATCTTAAAGAGTCAATCTCAATGTTTAAAATGGTAATTTCATACATTTTGTAACGTTGGCATCCATTCGACCTATTATTAAATAAATAAATATCCACTGACATTCATACAGCGCCATCTAGCCCCGAGTTAAGCGTGAAGCCTGTATTATGCGTACTAAACAACGGATAAACATACTTATATACATTTTTTTGTAAATACATACAAAGTAAACACCCAGACCAATACAAACAGACATGTTCATGCACACAAATGTTTGTACTGTGCAAGGATCGAACCCTACCGCTACACCAAATGGGTCATCAATTATTGCACTCATGCAATGTTTCTATGGAAACCCAATACCGTATAAATTTCTCATAAAAGTTTTACAAAATAAATGGTTAATAAAAAAAAGGCATTGCATTGAGCAATTCGATAATTTATAAATAAATAAATATGTACTGACATTCACACAGCGCCATCTAGCCCCAAAATAAGCGTTAATCCTCTATTATGGGCACTAAACAACGGATAAACATTATATATATATATATATATTTTTTGTGAATACATACATATTATACATAGAAAACACCCAGACCATTACAAACAGACATGTTCATGCACACAAATGTGTGGTTTGATCGACCGACCCGGTGTTGCCCGATCTCAACCGCAGCACCAAATGGGTCGTCAAACGCAATTTATGAGCTGATGATGATGAACTTTCCTATTAGTGCGTTTTATTAACGGATTTGGCAGAGAACAGACAAAGCAAAAATTTTTTTATCCTCTATAGGCAGACATTTGACTGCCATCTCACCGGATGGTAAGTGATGATGCGGCCTAGAATGGATCATGTCTGCCTAGAAACATCCTATTCACTCTTGCCTTGAAGACGGCCAGGTTGTATGATCGGGGAACACATAAGGAGGCAAAGAGTTGACTTTGCGGTGCGCATTAGGAACGAGGCACCATAGCGGTCTGTGCGAATGTGTCGAATGTCTACCACGTAAGGATGGAACGCTCGCCTCCGTCTTGTATCCCAATTGTGAAAAGGGCGAGAAATCTTTTTTGTGACGCATTAAGGCGTCTCTGGTGGTCATACGGTTAAGAATGAGACAGTCCAAGAATTAATGACGTCAGTCATCCGAAGACCGAAAAACTTCCTGGTTTGATCTCTAATAACGGAATAAGGTGAATTATCCGTTGAGTGGTACCGAGTTGATGTCATAAATAAAGTAAATACTGTCTTTAACATTTTGGGTCCAATATACCAAGCCTGGGTGGGATACAGCCTAACCTCAAAGGCTATGGATGGCCTAGTCCCTGCAGTGGCACGTAAAAGGCTAATGATACAACATCTAAGGCCCATATTCTAGAAGAAGACTCAAACTTTTGATTGATCTTTACTTAAATAAAGTTAGAAAGAGATGCCGTTATTTTTCGTATATAGCGCTTTCTCTTTCTAAGTCTATTTAAGTAATAATCATCGCTTGAGTCTTGTTCTGAAATACGGGTCTAAGTCTTTCGCAAGTGTTGCTAAAACGCGGTCTCCACTCCAGAACTCGTCTGCTCCAACGGCCCGAGGTTCTGCGACATACGTGACCGGCCCACTGCCACTACAACTTGCTGATCCGGCGGGCTATGTTTAGGGTTGTAATTTTTATGTACGTTTTTTATGTTTTAGATATTTATTCTTTTAAAAATATATATTTTAAAGATTATTTACTTTATTTATGGCATCACGATGGATTCACATTGTTTTTTGTATATATTATT
The DNA here is from genome assembly GCA_019425675.1 of Leucinodes orbonalis. Lineage (NCBI taxonomy): Eukaryota > Metazoa > Arthropoda > Insecta > Lepidoptera > Crambidae > Leucinodes > Leucinodes orbonalis. The sequence continues at coordinate 75,593 of PQWD01002211.1, read as the reverse complement.
AGTGTTTAAGTCGAACGAAAATTGTTGGGAAGTTTGTGTCAAGGTAAGACTTGATAACCTGTCTCCAGTCAGAGATATGTTTACTGTACGTAGGCCCATATTCTAGAGCGATACTCAAGCATTGATATTTACTTAAAAAGAGTTAAAAAGGGATGCCGCTATTTATCGTATATAGTGCTCTCTTTCTAACTCTATTTAAGTAAACATCAACGCTTGAGTCTTGTTTCATACGGGCCTAAGAAAACGAAATACAAGCAAGATATCTTTGTAACGTTTTTACTATGTTCATATGTGAGGAAGTCTGCAATAATAAGTTCTTTTTATGTGCATTTTAACGTTACCATAATTTATAGATTTTTGTTTGAAAAATAAATGGAAGATTATATGAATGGTATATTTGTTTGAAGAAATTTAAGTTAAAACGGAACGCTATTTTGACGCTTACCGTTAGGTTTTTCAAGTATTAAATTTACAAAACGCACATATAAATGAACATTTGAGAGATTAATATTTGATCGTACGAAATTCACGCACAAAAATACTTACATGGTCTTTAGAAACTGCTGCTTGTAGATTTCCTCACTGACTTTAATGTTGACATTTTGATGCAAAAATGACATAAATACAGCACCGGCAGCTAAGTTACTAAACTCTGATAATGGATGGCGCTATTCACTAGTAACATCATCTGTTTTTTGTGACCTTTTTTCTGTAAAGGATGTTTATTTATTTATAAGTTTGATTGTCAATATATCTGAATATGTTTGGATGCGAAACCAAGGTCTTTTGGTGAATGTGGGTTGAGATTTGGTTTGGGACACTGCGGCCCGTTCAATGTTATATTTTTTTGATATACTAGTCTTGTATTATTTAGCACATTTTTTTAATACAACAGATGTTCAATGTGACGGAATCATTGGGTTATTATTCAAAACGGCTGTTAATTTATAGCTGAACTGACTTTGGTATCAAAGAAGCGCGAAATGCTCCTTCAGTTTTTTGATAAACCTGTTAGCATTCGACTTTATCAAAATTAAAAGCTATCGGACGTTAATTTTATTTTCGTTTGTACATTTTCCAAAATTAGGTGAGACGTTTTAATAAAACCTAATTTATCTGCTTTGGATCTCAGACACAAATTTGGTCAGAGTTTTGGATAGGTTAATATGTGTCAACCTTATCTATAAACTTTAAATGAATACACTTTTTAATAGATTGTGTTCAGATAAAAACATAGTTTTGTTGTGTATAAATTGAATTAAATTACTTTTTGACTACACATTTTATTTACTCAAAGTCAATTAGCTAAAAATTAAGCGACCACTTCAAAACATTTAGCTGATGATATGACAACTTGGCGGTTTAATTTTATGATTTCATGAGATGTTAAAGTCTAAGGCAATAAATTCTAAAACAAGACCTAAGCTGTGAACTTTACTTAGCGTTAGAAAGGGATAGCACTATAAACAATTATAGCGGCATCCCTTTCTAACTCTATTTAAGTAGAGATCAATGCTTGAGTCTCGTTTTAGAATACAGGCCTAACAATTGGCCATGAAGCTCGTCTGAGCGTCCAAATGAGCCATGAAAAAGGCATCTTGTTTGAATCTAAACAAATGTCGACATAAGTGACGTCACGTATGTCATTGTATTCTCGAATGATACAAGTGTCGTTACTTGTCATTTGATTGGATGAGTTTTCGATTATTCGAGAAACGATCATTTTAAATAATAGGATCAACACTTTGAATGTTAACTATAGTGTATAAGTAGGAAATATGGTTGGATGATTGTCTGTTAATATAAGGTTTTTTCTAATTAATTTGTAAATATTCGTTAAGTTTCGCTGTAAGTTGTAAAATAATGATTGCCGTACAAATAAAGTGATGAAAATTTGAATTTTTGTGTATTTTTTTGTTTTTTCCTTATCTACAGGTTTGGCAGTCGGTTTAGACAACAGTTTAAAAGGTTAGGTTAAATCTTCCCTTCTTTCCTATTCCCTTAGCCAAGATTAATATCTAATTTATTAATACAAAAATATATTATGAATATCATTAGAGATTAATTTATTCTCGTATCTTTATTTGTCGTGCAAGTTGTAAAATAACAATTTCTTTGAAATCCATACGAGTTTATATCATCATCATCATCAGCTCATTAAACGTCCCCACCGAGGGGCACGAGCCTACCCGTATTGGGTGATTAGGCCTTAGTCGTCCACGCGGGCCCAGTGCGGATTGGACGACTCACACAACCTTCGAATCTCTTCGCAGGCGTGCATGATGGTTTCACGAGTTACGAGTTTATATATAAAAGATATTTAAGTAAAGTGTTATCAAATTAAAATCTCCAAATATAAAACAAAATCAGTAAAACGGATTATATTTTTTGCATCTCTTTTAAAAAATACAATTTACACATCTTACAAAAAAAATATTATGCCTAACTTAATCTAAATCTTGAGCTTCCAGTCCAGAAGGTCGCAGATTCGATACCCGGCAATAAGCATGCCCGAGTAAAGTTCAAAAGACTGCATTCAGTTGGCCCGTGCTTAAGACAAATCGGGCGCCCATAATTTGAAGGTCCGATCGAAGGAACACGTAGCTATATATTTGTTGTCAAATGATATATCTGCACTCATCACCTGTAAGAGAGAAATACATAATTACATCATCATCATCAGCTCGTTAAACGTCCCCACCGAGGGGCACGAGCCTACCCGTATAGGGTGATTAGGCCTTAGTCGTCCACGCGGGCCCAATGCGGGTTGGACGACTTCACAACCTTTGAATCTCTTCGCAGGCGTGCGCAGGTTTCCTCACGATGTTTTCCTTCACCGTAAGAGCGTCGGATAACGTACATATATTTTTCGAAAATTCGAAAATACATTGGTACGTGTCGGGATTTGAACCTCAGCCCTCCCGGTAGGAAGGGGACAGTCCACACCACTGAGCCACTGACGCTCAAAAAAAGATGCCTTAAGGTCAACATTTTAATAAATAATTTTATGTCATGTGGGACGTTTAATGAGCTGATGATGATGAAGGCATCTTTAAAATCAAAAAGACGAGCATACTACAACGTCACTATGACATGTAGCGAGCGCCGTGATTATGAATGAAAATTGTGCCCAAGCGACGCAACGGGCAAAATTTTACCGCGTACACTTTTGAGTGAGATTGTGCATGTGGTTAGTGTATTGTGTATGTAAGGCTCCGCTAGTATACTAACAAGTACCAGGGCACCATAACTAACCTGGAGGCGCGACCGAATCCGACACTTGCCCAGTGAGATTGTGCACCTAGTTAGTTCGATTGTTTATCTAAGTCAAACAAAGAAAATCAATTTTTCCAATTCACAATTTACCTTGTTGTCATGGCCCGATAGTGTCCTCAAAGGATGCCAGGCCGGGTTGGACCAGAGCTTGGCCGATTTGTCGTAGGACGCCGTCAGCAAAAAGTGCCCGTGACTCTTCTGGTATCGCACATCTGTTCACATAACAAAGACAAAGTGGGATATTAAAATTATCAATTCAGTGCAACCCGATCATAAAGCAAATTGTGTCCGATGTTTTGTACACATTGAAAAGGTCTACAGAAAACTCCGCGATACTATATGCCTATATTTTATGGATATTTACCAGGTGGTAGACTCGATACTGAGTCGTCTAGGTAGGTACCACCGCAGTGCAAGATATCGTCCCGGGAAACACGAGTGTTATGCACTTCTGTTTCGGGATGAGGGCACTGTAGCTAGTGACATTACCGGGTATGAGAGACCTAACATCTGTTGTCTCGGGTGCCGGGCAGTGCGGCATTGATGGAGGATAATAACTGTCTATCAGTTGTTGGTCTTCTTTAATGTCGCTCTGTCATGGTCAGGCGTATCACTTACCATCAGGTACACTTATAACATAAAAAAACCCACAATAACATGTTTTTGTCATTTACTTTCTACAACAAATAATGGCAAATTTTCGTAGCTATTTTAACCAACACAGCATTAATCCTTCCAATTAAATACCTAAATAAATTGTTGATTCATATATATCTATATGGCCCTTTACAGCATATGATTTCAATGAATATTTCGATATTACAGATTTTAAAATTTCGGTACGTATATCATCACTGCACCCGTGCGAAGCAGGGGCGGGTCGCTAGTACAATATAAAAATTTAAAAATATCGATGCCTAGGAGTAAATGAAAGAATTATTATTTCAAGTTCACTCGGCGATAGACTCGATACAGAGTCGTCTAGTTAGGACGACTAAGGCCTAAACACCCGCGTACGGGTAGGCTCGTGCCCCTCGGTGGGAAAGTTCAGTTTCCGAACCGGTGGTAGAGTCACAAAAAATATGATAATAATAACACTTGACGATTCAAAAGTATCTGTAACAGATTTATTTGAATAAAGATTTTTTTCTTTCTTTCTTTCTTTCTTTCAGCTGATGATGATGAATATTACTTACCACTGAGCAGATGCGTGTGCGCCGGTATTGTGTACAGTATCGATCTTCTACGTAGATCCCATATTTTTGCCTGTAACATACAAAATAATTTAATAATCATCATCATCACTACATAGAATAAAACAAAGTCACTTTTTCCGTCCTTTTATTTCGATGTATGACGAAACACCAGTATTTCCCAGGATGATATCTGTCACTGCGATGGTACATACCTAGGCGCCTCAGTACCGAGTCGACCGCCTAGTAAACTGGGACTGTGACCCACTAAGCGGGCCCAACGCGGATTGGTGGATGGTAACGACTACTATCTTGAGATAGGCGACAGTTGTAACTTACTTCCAATGGACTAACTTGTTGATTTTTACTTTTATTATAGAACAAATTCTGGGTCAAATAATAACCCTGTGAAATCTTGGTGTACTACAAGGCAGTATTCTATGACCATGATTTCTTGATTGATTTTAACTCTTAGTAAAGCCTTGGTATTAGAATACTACCCTATGTATCTCTTGGTGTACCCCAAGGCAGCATTCTATGACCATGATTTATCCCCTAATTTCTGTCTTACTAACCTGGTGATTAGCGGTGACTATTTGGTGTCTAGCAGGTGCCAATCTGTGCCAGTACCGTCCAAGGTGCCCTCTAACTTTTCATACTAATAAACCTCGGTCATAGAATACTACCCTGTGAAACTCCTGGTATGCCTCAACGCAGCATTCTATGACCATGATCTATCCCCTAGTTACTAACTGACCTTGCGATCTGCTGTAGCGGTGATGAAGTGGTGTCAAGCAGGTGCCCAACCGGTACCCAGCACCGGCCCCAAGCGCTCTCTTGCCTTTTCGTACTTAAAAAGACTTGGTCATAAAATACTACCCTGTGAAACTCCTGGTGTGCCTCAAGGCAGCATTCTATGACCAAGACTTATCCCCTTATTTCTAACCTGGTGATCTGCCGCAGCGGTGACGAGGTGGTGACCTGCAGGTGACCAGTCGGTGCCCAGCACCGGCCCCAGGTGCCCTTCCAGAAACATCACACACCGACCCGTGCGCAAATCCCATACGCGTCCGAATGTGTCCATACCGCTGGAATTTGTTGGAAATATTTTGAAATTAATAAACAGGGGTATAGAAAATATATTATTATGCCACTTCCAATCAAATCATCATAAAAACAACCAAAAAAGGTATTTGTTATGGAAAGTTGATGTGTGTATCAAAACTAATGTGTGTGCTTGGTAAAGCATAAAGTACACACACACTTCAATGTAAGTGTGTGTGTACTTTATGATTCCACACACACACACAAACACATACACTGATACACATACACTGACACACACACACATATATATGGACACATACACACACACGTACACACACCCACACGCAAACGCTCACACACACCCACATTGACACACACATACATAGACACACACCCACACTGACACACACACACACCCACATTGAGACACACACACACACGCCGCACACACACACACGCGCGCGCGCGCGCACACACACACACACACACACCACATACACTGACACTGACACACACACATCTATACTGACCCCGTAAGCGCCAGGGAGCCGTCCCCCTGGAAGGCGATACTGTACACCGGCTTGCCGTGACCCTCTTGATGGAGCACTTCGGTCGCTGAAAGATAGCAAAATGTTCACTGACTATAAAAAAACACAATTACAAGAAATGCAAACAATACACAGAAAAACAAACAGAAAAGTATACATTATTAGTCAAAAGATGCCTCAGTTTATTTTATTCATTTATTTTACCCCCGCAGCGGTAAAACGGAGATTCTAGGAGGGTAAGACGGGATGGCCACAATTGTATTGAAAAATAGCAATAAACAAAATACGGTAAACGGTAGCGAGAAGCAGCTGCAGAATAACTATTTCGTTCCAATTTGTGTGGTTTTCATTGTTTTAAATTAGCTCTCAATTCCCAGACTTGTTCACAAGTATGTGTAGTGAGATTACGTACGTTAGGAACCACTGGGGTAGACCATAGATAAATCTATTGTCCACGCGCATGCTACGTTCGAGAAGTTAAAATAAAACTTTGAGAATACAACTTAGTAATGATGGCAATTCTAGAATCAGAAAAAATGGGAGATTTGATCGCATTGCGTCGCCATAAGCGGATGATGATGAGGACTTAAAAATATATAATTACTGATGATGATGAAATAAATAAAGGTATTTTTTAATTTGAATTACCAGTCTCGAGGTCCCATAGACGCCAGGAGTTGTCGTGAACTGTTGTGCCCAAAAATCTCCCGGAGGGATGAAACTCAGCCCGGGACACTCTTGAAGGGGAGTGACCGTCCAAAGATGCTAACGGTGACTCGCTAGGAGGAAAAAACAAAAAACTTAAATGAAAAAAACATCAGAGCGTCGGTGGCTCAGTGGTGTGGACTGTCGCCTTCTTACCGGGAGGGCTGAGGTTCAAATCCCGACACGTACCAATGTATTTTCGAATTTTCGAAAAATATATGTACGTTATCCGACGCTCTTACGGTGAAGGAAAACATCGTGAGGAAACCTTCATGCACGCCTGCGAAGAGATTCGAAGGTTGTGTGTGAAGTCGTCCAATCCGCACTGGGCCCGCGTGGACGACTAAGGCCTAATCACCCTATACGGGTAAGGCTCGTGCCCCTCGGTGGGGACGTTTAAGGAGCTGATGATGATGATGATGAACAAAAACAGAAATAACTACTACATTTACTAGGTGGTAGACTCGGTACCGAGTCGTCTAGGTAGGTACCACCGCAGTGCCGGATATCGTCCCGGGAAAAAGTGTTATGCACTTTTGTGTTTCGGGATGAGGGCACTGTAGCTAGTGGAATTACCGGGTGTTAGAGACCTAACATCTGTCGTCTCGGGTGTCGGGCGCAGTTGTTGGTCTCCTTCAATGCCGCTCAGTCATGGTTAGGCATATCACTTACCATCAGGTGAGCGTAGCGACCGTCCTGTACACCTATAACATCCAATCCACCACTTTGAATTAAAGATTTAAAATTAAAAAACGCTCATGAAAAAGGTTACTATACAATAGACGAGTATTTATCGGATAAAGATGTGTGGTCTTGCACTTAGCGTTCCAGTTACAAAATCTTTGTAATAAATTGTTGTTATGTGTAGTTAAATGACAAAACTCTGTAACCACTGATATAAAAAGTGTAAAAGAGTGACTATAGAGTTTCATGCCGGCTCTTCTCGAAGATCCTTCTTATTCCGAACCGGTGGTAGAGTCATAAAAAAAAATTTATAACAATTTGGTATTGCGGTTGAGACGTCGACTGTAACACCAAGGGTTCCAGGTTCGATCCTCGGGCAGTACAAACATTTGTGTGCACGAACATGACTGTTTGTAATGGCCTGGGTTTCTATGTGTAATATGTATGTATTTACAAAAAAATATATGTAAGTATGTTTATCCCTTGTTTAGTACCCATAATACAGGCTTCACGCTTAACTTGGGGCTAGATGGCGCTGTGTGAATGTCAGTGGATATTTATTGTATGATTTTTTTAAAAAGCATATATACGGTCGAATAGAGTTACCACCTTTTTTGAAGTCGGTTAAAAATATAAATACCTGTTAAAACTCCATAAATAGACAGTTCCATCGTAAGCGCAAGACGCCATTGCGCAAGGCGTTTTACTTTCCGAAGTCTCCATATGGTCTTTCTCGCCGTTCGGATTATCTTTTGAATTGGTGATCTGTGTTTAGAATATCTTTATTAAAGTTGCGCCTAAGGCTTTAAGCGCTTTGTAATAAAAGTAACTATGAGTGTCAAAGTCAAAGTCAAAAACATTTATTTCAAATTAGGCTTACAAAAAGCACTTATGAACGTCAAAATATATTATAAAAAACGATTAAAATTCTAAACTAAAAATATGAGTTTTGATGCTTTGAAAAAAAGCGTTTCAGTGGTTTGGCCTGTTGAGAAAGAAAGTGTGATTAAGATTAAGTGTGAAGTGTGATTAAATGAATATAAATGAATTATTGATATGTACAAATGAATGCATTTATATGAATAAATAAAAAAACATCATCCTCAGCTCATTAAACGTCCCCACCGAGGGGCACGAGCCTACCCGTATAGGGTGATTAGGCCTTAGTCGTCCACGCGGGCCCAGTGCGGGTTGGACGACTTCACACACAACCTTTAAATCTCTTCGCAGGCGTGCGCAGGTTTCCTCACGATAATTTCCTTCACCGTAAGAGCGTCGGATAACGTACATATAATTTCGAAAACACATTGGTACGTCATTTGAACCTCAGCCCTCCCGCTAGGAGGGCAACAGTCCACACCATTGAGCCACCGACGCTCTATAGAAAAGAATTAACATGAATAAATTAATGTGTACTTCAATTGAGATGAATTAATATGACTGATTAACTATAAATAAATGATAATAACTCTCTATCTCTCTCTTCAACCTATCGCAGTCCACTGCTGGACATAGGTCTCCCCCATTTTGCGCCAGATATCCCGGTCTTTCCTCATCCAGCCTCCACCAGTAACCTTTCGCAAGTCGTCAGTATATCGGGCCGGAGAGCGTCCTACGTTACGCTGAAAATAACTGTACAAATATAATTGAAACTGAAAAGTGTTTATTCAGTTTAGGTCCTTACAAAACACTTATGAATGTCAAATGAAGCTACCACTGGTTCGGGAGGTAGTTTTCCACTGAGAAGAATCCACCAAGAAACTCTTTTCAAAAGTGTGTTTGTACAGAATCATATTATTTGTTATCAAAATAATTATATAAAGCAAATTATATTCACAATTATTATCATATGAAGTATTGGTAAAAATATAATAATTAAACGAATGTTATACACATTTTTTTACCCTGGCAACACTTAAATTCCATACCTTCTGTTCAAAATGGTGGGGCATCACCGCGTCTGGGTGGAATGTGGCTGCGCTCACATTACAAGAGTGTCCCTTCAACACTTGCAGAGGTATACAGTCCGGCACCGACCATACTTTGCTGAGACCCGACCTGCACACATCATCATCATCAGCTCATTAAACGTCCCCGAGGGGCACGAGCCTACCGTATAGGGTGATTACCTTAGTCGTCCACGCGGCCCAGTGCGGGTTGGACGACTTCACGCACACACCTTCGAATCTCTTCGCAGGTGCGCAGGTTTCCTCACGATGTTTCCTTCACCGTAAGAGCGTCGGATAACGTACATATCAAATTTCCAATATTCGAAAATACATTGGTACGTAGCGGGATTTGAACCTCAGCCCTCCCGGTAGGCGGACGACAGTCCACACCATTGAGCCACCGAAGCTCACACACACACATATTGAAAACAAATATATTTATAACACAAAAAGGATCCAGTAAGAATTAGTAACATTGAATGCAGTAATATATATAAAAAAACTGTATTCTTAAATCAATTCGGTATTCTCCATCATCCGCAATAAAATACCAAACCTTATGAAAGCTTTATTATTATTAAGCTTTGCAATATTGTATTTTAAAATACACTGAAACCAATAATAAGGTCAATTGATGATAGTGAGCAATGACGTCACATATCACTAATAATAAATATAAATAAATAAATATCCACTCATTTTTAAAACGCGTGTCAAGGAATTCTATCTTTCTAGTTCATATATCAATTTATTTTATATATGTATAATTATTTATTTTAATTATTTTCATTGAAAACATATACGAGTATAAATATAATTATTTTGTTCTGATTTGTATGTGTATTGTAATGTTCTGTTTTTATTGTATATTTGTAGTTCTTGTAAAAGGGATGGAGGTTATTAAATATGTATTTTTATTTTGTTTTTATATTTGTTTAAGATATCGTAACATACTAAGCTAATGAATGTGCACTTAATCTGCCTGTTTCAGTTATTTATTTTCCTTTCTTAGGACTGCTGGAAGAGATTCCATATTTAATAAGTAGTACCTTTGTACTGATATTTCAATTACATTTGTTAATTTTCTATGTTTGTGTGCATAAATACTAAATATTTTTTTTTATTTTTTATTTATTTATTTAATAAAAACTTAAACACTAGATACATTTATAATAATCTGCCAAACTGCACATGCAGTTTGTCGGCAGCATAATTGGGCTCTGGCAGAATAACAGCGCTACCGTGTTTGTCCGCTTCTGTTTAATCTATACTAATATATAAAGCTGAAGAGTTTGTTTAACGCGCTAATCTCAGGAACTACTGGTTCGATTTGAATAATTCTTTCAGTGTTAGATAGCTTATTTATCGAGGAAGGCTATAGGCTATATATCATCACGCTACGAGTAATAGAAGCGGAGCAGCAATGAAGAATGTTTCAAAATCGGGGGTATTTCTTCATACTTGGAGCTTCCGCTGCGTACGCTGCGTAAACGGTTAAAGTTACACAAAAGTCATGTATGAGAGTATTGTTCTGCTTTTAATGGTCTACAAAAAAGTCCGCGACAGCATATGTCTATCTTTTAAGGTTAGCTCACTATAACATATTTTTTGCTAAAAAAAATTCTGAAATTGACCACGAAACCTTCAAAGTTGGAGGGAGGGGAAATCGTATGTATAGTGATAAATGCAAGTACCGTGTTATCCCGAATTCAATGCGAGCGAAGCCGCGGGCAAAAGCTAGTATTATATAACCGCACAGACACGGCAGCATAAGCTGAGGCAGGGCCCTTTTGCCCACAAAATTTTAATTACTGTTTTATGTTCTTACTTTTTTTTAATTTCTCTTTTTAATTGTTTTGTTGTATTGTCCTTATTATGTCATTGTACAATTTTGTGGTAAATAAATGTTTTTTCTTTCTTTCTTTCTTTCTTCTTTCATAAATAAGTACTTACCAACTCGACGTGATTAGCATCTTGCTGTCGCCGCTAAATCTACAAAAGCTTATAGGTCTCGTATCTCCAATCTGAAAAGGGAAAAATATCAAATTGAAAAATCTCCATCGACTCGCTTAAAAGTCTTATTTGCGTTTAGTTAAAGTTAAAGACTACATTTATTTCACTGATTTAGGTCAAGAGTCCAAATCCATTTATTCAAATTAGCCTGAAAATAGGCACTAACGATAGGATAGATTGAGCGTCGGTGGCTCAGTGGTGTGGACTGTCGCCTTCCTACCGGGAGGGCTGAGGTTCAAATCCCGACACGTACCAATGTATTTTCGAATTTTCGAAAAATATATGTACGTTATCCGACGCTCTTACGGTGAAGGAAAACATCGTGAGGAAACCTTCATGCACGCCTGCGAAGAGATTCGAAGGTTGTGTGTGAAGTCGTCCAATCCGCACTGGGCCCGCGTGGACGACTACGGCCTAATCACTCTATACGGGTAGGCCCGTGCCCCTCGGTGGGGACGTTTAATGAGCTGATGATGATGATAGGCCAAAAACACAATAAAAACCATTTTAATTACAAACATGCGCTTTACTGGTTTTGCTCTGTTGAGATTGATGCACCTAATTAATCTTAACAGTAAAGCCATTTTTGAGTCGACTTCAAAAAGGAGGTTACTTAATTCGACCGGATATATGCGTTTTATTTATTTATTTATTTTATGTAACTTGCTGCTGCGGAACCCTTCATGGGCGAGTCTGACTGGCGCTTGTCAATTATTGTTTGTTTGCGGATATCCCCGTCGTTTATGAACCGATACTGATCATATTTTTTTGTTGGAAAGAGGATACTTTAGTCAGAGGTGGTTCCATGATAAGGAAACCAGGGTCTGATGATGGAGACCAGAGAAATCGAGGGAAACTTTTTTATGACTATATACTCAACAGGCCAAACCACTGAAGCGCTTTTTTTCAAAGCATCAAAACTCATATTTTTAGTTTAGTATTTAAACCGTTTTTTATTATATTTTTGAATATTTCTTGACGTTCATAAGTGCTTTTTGTAAGCTTAATTTGAAATAAATGTTTTTGACTTTGACTTTATGTTTGATGTTTGTGCGCGGATATCTTTGTCGTTTCTGAACCGATTTTGATAATTCATTTTTTTGTAGGAAAGAGGATACTCGGAGGAGGTTCCATGATATGGAAGCCATGTTTTGATGAAATTAAACCAGAGAAATCGAACTTTGAAAAATAGATTCAGAGCTAAACTTAAAATTGTAAAAAAAAAAATTACAAAAAATACCGACTTCAAAGTAAATAGCTGAAAAAACTTTTTTAATTATTTCATTGTGCCAGATATCATACCGTGAAACACGAGTGTTACGCACTTTTGTGTTTCGGGATGAGGGCACTGTAGCTAGTGGAATTACCGGGTATGAGAGACCTAACATCTGTTGTCTCGGGTGACGGGCGCAGTGCGGCATTGATGGAGGAATAATAACTGTCTATCAGTTGTTGGTCTCCTTCAATCCCGCTATGTCATGGTCAGGCGTGTCACTTAACATCAGGTGAACGTTCCGACCGTCCTGTACACTTATAACATAAAAAAAAATATTTATTTCATAATTTTGGTGTCGGTACCAAAAAATCTTCAGCCTTATAAGTAGTTTGTTTTAAGAGAGCGTACCTGACTACAATATATTGAGATGGCGGACGCTTTCCTCTGGGACTCTTGTCTCGCGGCTGCTCTCACGCTGCCAGCCAATTTTAGTTCTTCCCGGGCCTTCGATAACCTGACAAATAACATTTAACTATATACAAACATCGTGAGGAAACAAGAGCGTCGGTGGCTCAATGGTGTGGACTGTCGCCCTCCTACCGGGAGGGCTGAGGTTCAAATCCCAACACGTACCAATGTGTTTTCGAATTTTCGAAAAATATATGTACGTTATCCGACGCTCTTACGGTGTAGTAAAACATCGTGACGAAACCTGCGCACGCCTGCGAAGAGATTCGAAGGTTGTGTGTGAAGTCGTCCAACCCGCACTGGGCCCGCGTGGACGACTAAGGCCTATACAATGTACGGGTAAGCTCGTGCCCTCGGTGGGGACGTTTAATGAGCTGATGATGATGACATACAATAATTGCTCTCTCTTCAACCTATCGCAGTCCACTGCTGGACATAGGTCTCCCCCATTTTACGTCAGATATCCCGCTCCTCCGCTTTCCTCATCCAGCCTCCACCAGCGACCGCCCGCAAGTCGTCGGTCCCGAGGGCCGGAGGGCGTCCTACGCTACGCTTGCCGAGATACGGTCTTTCGTCTGCTCCAACATGTGTGTGTGAGATTTGCTATCTCTTTCTCTTACACACACACACTCACTACACATTTTTCACACTAATACACACAAATTAACTCTCCCTCTCATTCACACGAACTATCACACACACTTATATTGTTTGTCTCTCACACACATACGAACTATATCACGATTTCTGTCACACAGACTTGTTTCATTCTTTCTCAACTACACATATTATCTCTCTCTCACTTTCACACACACACGGAGTGGGGAGAGATATCGTCCCCACTATCACTCTTCTCTTTCTCACTCATACTCCTATCTTTTTTATTGGACAAATATCACAAACCCAGTGGGCACCCCCTCACCTGTGTTTGGCCCTCGGCAGCGAGTACCTGGCTATCCACAGCCTGGCGGCGCGCAGTTCCGCCGGACCCTCGTGGTACCAGGTGCCCTCTCTGCCCCTCTCCTTCTCTATTCTCGCCTCTTCTTCCTCTAACTTCTTGTGGATAGCGTCCTCTCCTAGGCTAGATAGATAATAATGGTTAGATTCAAAGTCCTCGAAGTTAAATTATGATTAGATTCAAAGTCCTCAAAGTTAGATTATAGTTGGATTCAGAGCCATCAAAGTTAGATTATAGTTGGATTCAGAGCCATCAAAGTTAGATTATAGTTGGATTCAGAGCCATCAAAGTTAGATTATAGTTGGATTCAGAGCCATCAAAGTTAGATTATAGTTGGATTCAGAGCCATCAAAGTTAGATTATAGTTGGATTCAGAGCTAGATAATATTTAGATTTAAAGTCCTAAAAGTCAGATTATGGTTAGATTCAAAGTCCTTAATGCCAATGTGTTGTTAGTTAACGATATTCATCATCATCATCAGCTCATTATACGTCCACACCGAGGGGCATATAATGTCTTGAATTGAACATCGGTGACTCATCGGTGTGGACTGTTGCCTTTCGATCTGGAGGGTGCAGGTTCAAATCTCGCCGCGCACCAATGTATTTTCAAAATATGTATGTTTATCCATCGCTCTGACGGTTAAGGAAAGCAAGAGGAAACCTGCACACGCCTGCAGAGATTCAAAACGTTGTGCGTAAAGTCTTCCAACACGCACTGGGCCCGCGTGGACGACTAAGGCCGACTACACCCGCGTACGGGTAGGGGAGGGACCCTCGGCGGGGACGTATATGAGCTGATGATGATAAACCATCAGTTACAACTTACTAGCTGAGGAGATCTCTCAATCTCACTCTTCTCTCGGCTGGACCCTCGCCGAAGAGACACACCGGCTCGCCCAGCTGCCGTAGACTTCTGCGGACCTAGAAATAGAAACAAAGAAAGAAAATCCATTTATTTACCTTTACAAAAAAAATACAATCGAAAATGCAAGGTTTCCTCACGATGTTTTCCTTCACCGTAAGAGCGCCGGATACCGTATTCGAAACGTATATAAACGTATTCGAAATTATATAATTTCGAAAATTCGAAAACATATTTCGAACCTCAGCCCTCCCGGTAAGAAAGCAACAGTCCACATCATAGAGCCACCGACGCACTTATTTCTTAAAAAGAACATTAGCATTAAAAAGGTCAAAGGGTTCTGGCGTCAGCTTAAGCCATTACAACGCTGTAAATGACAAGCGTCGCAATGGCGCCGATATTCTGATGGAACCCAGAAAGAAAGAAAATATTTTTTATTTGACTAAGAGCGTCGGTGGCTCAATGGTGTGGACTGTCGCCTTCCTACCGGGATGCTGAGGTTTTATTTATTTAAAAACTATAAATTATTAACTGTTGTCATGTAATGTTTTAAGATGTAAGTTCAGAAATAAAGTCTTTATGAATCGAATTTGAATTATTTATATATCTAAACTAGTACAGTACAGCACAAAAATTAATTTTGATACTTGAAATAAGCTTACTCATCTTAACATCATTAACTCTAGTGCTTACCTCATCATCATCTGTGGACACATTCAACTGTCGAGCCTTCCGTCTCCGTTCAAACTCCTCAAGCAACGCTTTCTTGTCCCGGGACATCTCTTCCTCCAACTCCATGTATTCTACGAACAAACATAACAATTTTATTATTTTCATTTATAGACGTATAAAAAATCGCCCGAAAAATAGACAGTCTCGCTGACAACAAAAGTGTGTCATAATTCAAAGACATTTGTCGCGCATCTGTCAACAGAGCCATAGATTATTATGTAAAATGATATTATGTATAAAGGTAGATAAGCCATCTGTACCTCAAAAACAAATCACCGAAGGGAGTACACTTTGTACTCTTTTGTTTAGGTAAATGTGTTCGAAATTGGAAATGTGTGTATGTATGCTGTCACTGCATTCGGAACACATTTTTCGATTTTTTTGTGAGCATATCACGAATCCATACTTTTTCACATCATCTCATCATCAACTCATTAAATGTCCCCACTAAGGGGCACGAGCCTACCCGTATAAGGTGATTAGGCCTTAGTCGTCCACGCGGGCCCAGTGCGGATTGGACGACTTCACACACAACCTTCGAATCTCATCGCAGGCGTGCATGAAGGTTTCCTCACGATGTTTTCCTTCACCGTAAGAGCGTCGGATAACGTACATATATTTTCGAAAATTCGAAAACACATTGGTATGTGTCGGGATTTGAACCTCAGCCCTCCGGTAGAAAGGCGACAGTCCACACCATTGAGCCACCAACGCTCTCTTTTACATCATTGATAATGTATTAATATTAGCTAGTAATGTGTCCTATTCAACCTATCGCAGTCTACTACTGGACATAGGTCTCTCTTATTTAACACCAGATATCCCGTTCCTCCACATTTCATACAGCCTCCACCAGTGACCTTTCACAAGTCGTTGAGTCAGAGAGCGTCCTATGCTCCTGTTTCACAGGATGATATCTGGCACTGCAGTTGTACCTACCTAGGCAACTCAGTATTGAGACCACCATTTAGTAAATACATAATATAATAAATAAAAGTTCTTCATCATCACAGTTTAAATGATACAGTCTACTGCAAGATTATAAGCTTTCCTAGGTGAATCTCGATTTTTTAAATGCCAAGTGATCAGGATAGTCTTTTTCTTTAAGTATTGGCTATAGGGTGTTAGCCACGATTCTGACAATGCCACGTGTTGTAGCTTTTACACGGTATGGGACTGAATTTGATCAGGACAGTCAGTTCATACATTTTGCCGAAACTGACAACCAAAAGCAAAAGTATGTGTGTAATTATTAATCTTTCATTGTTAAACATTTTATTCCACTGCTGCTCTTGTCATCATCAAATTACATCAATGTATGACCTGGACGGGAACCGAACCCATGACTATTGTACATAAGGCAGAGTATCTACCAAATGCCACCATATCCGACAAATAGATAAGCAACCAGTCATACCATTAGAAATCTGTATATCTCCTAACTCCTTCCCGCTAGAGTCTTCAGCGCCATCCCGCACCGCAGCCGCCAGGGCCGCCAGCCGCGCTTTCTCCTGTTCCTCGAGTGATCCATAGTGGACTTGTTTGCTTTTCTTAGGTAAAACCACTTCTTCATCATCAGACATTTTAGGTTATAATTTGAGTTTGTAGTTGATTACAATGGCAGCAATAGAGATTTGGATGGCAAAAAATCAGAATTCTACAATGAGTATTTCACTTATTTGTTGAATACTGTCGATAAAATAATTATGGAATAAAACGTAGTGTTATATACTCTTTGTGAAGAGCTTGAGCATAAGCTTCAAAATTATTTATTGTGACAGTTAAACGTCAAACATAAACAGTACAAGTTCCGTTTCATCGATACGGTGTATTTAAGATTATTTTCGGCCACGACTAAAAGCCAAGGCTGTTTCTTATGTTTTTTTTTTCTAAATGCCGGTTACTTTCAATGTCAATGTTTTCGTGTTTACTTACTTTTGGTGTCAATATTTTTGTGTTTACTTACAAAGTGATTTTGAAAGTTATACGCGATAAACTTGTTATTATATCATTTTAAGTAGTTGTTCACAATTAAGTGATAATAGTTTATAGGCAAGCCATAAAAAGGGTGCCCGTTACGCAAAATTTGTTATCATAATAGAAGTAGGGTTACATTCCATGTAAGTGAATTTACGGCTAGTATTCAACAAATTAAACATCCATTTGGTAATATCAGCACTTAAAAATATGTGTCATATCTTAATAATCGTGATTTAAAACGTATTTATCTTTACATTAGCGGTTGTAAATAAACAATAGCATTAAATAGTGCTGTCCAAGTTTTTTATCGATACATCTTGTCGATATTAATTCCAATATCATTTTTTCTTACTATTAAAAATAGTCCTGCAGAAGAGCGGACCTGGACTGATATTCAAAGACTGGAAGTCCCCATGCACACCAAAAAGCCACGTCTTGAGTGTCCTGCTTCTGGGTAAGTATTTTATTATTATTTTTCTTCGTAACTTATCACAGTTGTAACTTCGATTGATTATTTTTATGTTCAGGTCAGGACACCCCACCAGTGCTGCCGAGGCCGCGTCATCGGACCCCTTGACTGCGAGGACACAGTAAGTATTATGTTGTTATCCAGTCTGTTTGTTGTGCTCGACAATGGAATACCTACTGCCTTGCCCGAACTGTCCATCTTCGTGCGGTTTCCGGGACCTCTGAATGGCAAATTAAAGGGTGATTAAAGTGACTCATATTGATCGCTTTACCATATTTAACTTTTGAATCCATATCGACTCGATAAACAGAAGAAGAATGGTGTTAGGATTATAAAACTAAACCTGACACAAACCAGATGTCAATTGATGGTTTTTATGTTCATGTTGTGCTAGCGCCAGTACCGCGACTGCACTATCGAACACCTGGACTATGATTACACAGTAAGTATTATATTGTTAAGACTACACGTTAATAAGACTCACAAATATACTAGGTGGTAGACTCGACACTGAGTTCTCTAGATAGATACCACCGCAGTGCCAGATATCGTCCCGTGAAATAGCCGAAATAGGAGTGTTATGCACTTTTGTGTTTCGGGATGAGAGCAACAGTGCATCATCCCGAAACACAAAATTTACTCCTCGGGTATTAAAAATATAATATAGCTACAGAGCTATATTATATTTTTAATACCCGTGGAGTAAATTGACATTTCCAGTGTTGCACAGATCTGACTGTTTTTAGTTGTTATGTACTTCAATCGGTAAATAAGAGATTCACGATTTTATTTTATAATATACTTCCTGATTTATAAATGATTTCCACATCTTTCCTATGAAAATGTAGGTCGATATGTGATAAAAAATGGGTGAACCAGTATTGATAAGTCACGTTGCAAATCTCGTGAGGCTTAATTTAACTAACCTATCATAATATGAATATTTATCGTAATAAAAATGTAGATGCCTTATATACCGGCCGTTCCAGTTCTTCTAGGGAAAGCGTCGAAGAGTGTCGAAACAGAATTGTGTCTGAGGTCGAGACTTCTCTTAATCAAGTCTCCGATTGGGGTCAAGACAATCTAGTGCAGTTTAACCCCAAAAAGACACAAGTCTGTGCTTTCACCGCAAAAAAGACACCCTTTGCAGTCTCGCCCAATTTTTTAAACACTCCCCTTAGTCCCTCAGCTAGTATCGGAATTCTTGGTGTTGATATTTCTAGCAGTGTTCAGTTTCGCGGTCATTTGGAGAGTAAAGCCAAGTTGGCCTCAAAGAAGCTCGGTGTGCTTAACAGGTCGAGGCGGTATTTCGTGCCGGACCATCGCTTGCAACTTTACAAGTCGCAAGTTCGGCCGCACATGGAATATTGCTCTCACCTGTGGGCGGGGGCACCCCAGTACCAGCTTCTTCCACTTGACCGCATTCAGAGAAGAGCGGCTAGAATTATCAATGATCAGGATCTTTCCGATCGGCTTGATCCTTTGGGTTTGCGAAGAGATGTGGCTTCGCTCTGTATCCTCTACCGCATATATCATGGGGAGTGTTCTGACGAGTTATTTGGGCTTGTTCCTGCGGCTGAATTCCACTCACGCACTTCGAGGCAGAATTCCAGATTTCACCCACACCATCTGGATACTTGGAGATCTTCTACAGTTCGTTTTGATAGACATTTTCTGCCGCGTACGATTAATTTGTGGAATCAGTTGCCATCGGAAACGTTTCCGGAACGATATGACCTGGCATCTTTAAAAAAGAGAGCGTTTTCTTATATAAAGGGCCGGCAGCGCATCCCTGCGACCTCAGCTGTTGCAAATGTCCATGGGTGGCGGTGACACTTTCCATCAGGTGAACCGCATGCTCGTTTGCCTCCCATTGTTATAAAAAAAAAAAAAAAGATGTTTGTTTCTTCATTAACTTGTGTTCCAAAAACGACTGCACCGGTTTCAATGAAATTTGGGAAGTACATACAGATGGAAAGGAACGTGACCGAAAAAAATCCTCCGATTTTGAAACATTATTCATTGCTACTCCGCTTCTTTTGCTCGTCGAGTGATAATATATATGTAGTCAATAGCCTTCCTCGACAAATAAGCTATCTAACACTGAAATAATTTTTCAAATCGGACTTGTAGTTCCGGAAGTTAGCACGTTCAAACAAACTCATCAGCTTTATAATATTAGTATAGACATAGCCTATAGCCTTCCTCGAAAGAATTTCTAAATTGGTCGCCACTCAGCTTGCCGCCTGCAAGACATCTCTACGATGTTCTTCTGTGGAAACCAGTACAATTACAAAAACATAACTGTGCGCGCAGCGCAATCATCAGACCTACATTGTACATAATTATAAACCTAGAATTTTAAAATAATAAATTAACAAGTATGCCTCATCGCTTTACAACGAAAAGCCAATATTATTGTTACAAAGTTTCTAGTTTAAATAATCTTCTGACAAGATAACACATGATTTTTCAGCTGGACTCTAAAAGCTCTTTCCTAGTTAAAGCCTAATCTCCACATGCTGATGATAAAGATTTGAGAACTTACCATTAAGTTTATAGTTAGCAAAATTAATCTATTGTATTTTTTGTTCTTTATAGATCACCAAGTGTAAGGGCCGATTTAGAAACAATGATTCCCTCACCTGTAGAGTAAGTAATTCTACTGTGGACCATGAACATTATTATCATGTTTTCTATTTAATATTTTCAAATAATTTGTTATATAACCATGTGATGCAGTGGTTGAGACGTCGCCTGCTACACCGAGGGTTCCGGATTCGATCTCCGGGCAATACAAATATGTGTGTGTATGAACATGTCTGTTTATAATGGTCTGGGTGTTTTATATGTATGTATTTACAAAAAAAGTATATATGTATGTTTATCCGTTGTTTATTAGCTACCTATAATACAGGCTTCACGCTTAACTTGGGGTTAGATGGCTCTGTGTCAATGTCAGTGGATATTTTTATTTCTTTATTTATTTATAAAGTTACATATCTTTTTAGATTCATCGAATGCGACGGAAGCAGCACCAGCAAACCGCGCACTAAAAGATCAAGAACAAATCCGCATATTTCAACGGATGCTGATACTGATCAAATTTTGAATTATGGTTACTATTACATTTATATATTCACGACTCCTTCAATTTACGAACTCCTTGAAAAGTTTTAACTGATAACTATATGTTCACAGGTAGCGAAGAAGACAGCGATTCCGAAGATGAATTATTCCCCGCTTTTGTGCCAAGGACTGAGCGTATTTATTTAAACGACGACGCTGAAAATGAAGTTTGGATATCGACTGGTACTCCTCCTTATGCTCCAACTTCGAATTCATCTCAAATTTCTGGAATTGACGACTTTTCGGAGGAAGCCATTCTATATGGTATGCCGGCTGGATGTGAGCAATTCTTCTTTGATTGGAAAGCTTTTCCAGAAATACAGATCCCACCAAAAGATAGACGGGAAAAGTTCACACAACCAGACGATCCTATTCGGGACCCACTGGGACCGTCTGTTCCAAGCCCAGAAGACATATTTATGTCTATATGGGATATCAATATCATGAATCACATCGTTCATGAAACAAATAGGTACGCAGAGCACGAAATTAATAAAATACAAGACTCTCTCGGATTGTTTTCCAGATTACGTCGGTGGACTCCGACCGACATAAATGAAATGTACATATATTTTGGAGTGCTTTTGGCCCTGGGGCTATGTGTAAAATCAAATATAAAAGACTACTGGCATTGCTATGGCTCTATTTGTGATACACCAAACTTTTCAAAATATATATCGTACAACCGTTTCGTCCTTTTAAATAAATTTATTCATTTTGCAAGTAATGAAGACAGTATTTTGACTATGAATCCGTCGGATGCCAAAATATATAAAATAAAACCTATTGCTGACCACCTCAACCAGAAATTTCAGACACTTTACAGCCTAAAACAAAACATTTGTGTAAACGAATCATTGACCCAATGGAAGGGGTGGTTGGCAAATAAAATCCATGAAAAATAAGGTTACGTCTATTGGTATCAAAACCTACGAGGTTTGCGACTCTAAATCAGGATACTATGGAGGTTTGAAATCTGCTCCGGTAAAAAAGGTACCACCGAGCCACGTACACCACTATCGGGAATGATTCCCAGTTTGGTCCTCAGACTGCTGCAGGGACTAGAAAATCGAGGTCACTGCGTCTGGATGGACAGTTATTATAACAGCCCCGCCCTCGCACGTAAATTAAAGACGATGGGCTTTGATTGCGCAGGTATGTTGCGCACAAATCGCCAGTTTTTTCCCCAGCAGCTTGCCTCTTTAAAAAAAGGTGACTTGGCTGTTGGTGAAATACAAGGGTGCACGAGCGGAGACGTCGATATATTGGTTTGGCGAGATAAAAATTGTGTCTCAACTATTTCCACGTTTCACGGCGATGCAGTGCAGAATTTGAACGGCATAATCAAACCCATCGTGTTTTTAGATTATAATCTGCACATGGTTGGGGTTGACCGAAAAGACCAAAAGCTGGCAATGTTCCCTATAGAGCGGAAGCGAACTCGTGTGTGGTATAAAAAACTGTTCAAGCGCTTACTTAATGTAAGTGTCTTGAATAGTTATATTTTGCACACAGAGTACCCAGGACCAAAACAGCCGGTTCCAGGAAATAAAAGAATTACCTCACATCGTGGGTTTCGAGAGGTCCTGATCAAGAGTCTTTTAAGTAGGAAAATACAATTAGACACTAGTGCCATTACCGTACATCAAGGGGTTACTTTATTTCCTGCGGAATTCTTTGAACACCTGCCTAAAGAATATAGTACTCTACCAGGCAGAGGCGGAGAGAAGCTGCGCAGGGTTTGCGTTGTATGCCGTAAACGCACCTCAGCTTACTGCCCTGGTTGCAACGTAACTCTGTGCGCTTTTACTTGTTTTGGCGTACATCACGCGAGAAAGTGATTTGTAAATTGTGTCTTCCGCTTTCCTGATAGACGTAATATTGTCTCTCTTGGACTGATAACGGATTCACTAAGAAGGATGTCAGAATTAAACACACTCGCATAAGGAGGATTCCACTAAACTGCAACTAATGATGGCGGCACCGAGCGACAGAACCCCAAAAATACAATGCTTCCTAAAGCATTTAGACATAGAACTTTTGCCAAAGTGACACGACCACTGAATTATGATTGTAAAAGTCTATCGGATATAGTTCTATTCTTTGAATGTCAACAGACGTAAGGAGACTTGACGATGTACTATTTACATCTCCGTCTCAAGTATGCATTGGTTTACTGCTAACAGTCTTTTTACTTAATGCTAAAAAATTAAATGTATAAAATTCACTATGCCCAATGTAAGACAGGTCGATACCAACAAAACTCTGAATAATGATCAAGCGGAACTAGTGAACTCCACTGTGTTTCTACGAATAACTTTGGATTCGAAGCTACAATAGGGGCCTCATATTGACTTCCTGGCTGGTAGACTTAGCTCGGCCGCTTATGCTCTTAGGAAGATAAGGCTCTTTACAGATGTAGAAACAGCAAGATTGGTTTATTTTATTTATATTTTCATAGTGTCATGTCATATGGTCTACTGTTGTGGTGCTCAGGTGCCGAAATGAAAACAATATTTGTTCTACAAAAAAGAGCTATTCGTTTTATCTACAACCTTAGACCACGTGACTCTCTTCAGGATCTTTTTGAAGATATGAATAGAATGACTGTAACATCTGAATATGTTTCTGAAATTTTAATTTATGTGCGTAAATCACAGCTTTAAGAAAAAATTTAATTCACACAATTTTAATTGAAATGTACGTACATTAATAAAAACATCTAAACTCCATAAATGGTAACACATATTGAAATACGTTTAAAAATAAAATGTTCTACTAAAGTCGACTGTATTTATTTGTTGTTCTAAATACTCTGTATCAATCCCCAAACACACAATTAGATCTTAGATCGATACTGAAGCCTAAAGAGAGCTATAGAGAGCCAAATAATGGATCTAAGGGAAATAGTCATAGAAATTTAACTAAAGCATGTATTTATGGTTCCTAGGAAATAGTAAAGACCAAATATGGCAACACATACAGCATTGGAGCTAACCACGAGCTAACATTACGGCTAGAGATAAAATAACTGTGAACGCATGTGAACGCAATATAGTTATGGTTAGGGATGAAACCATAGACAGTGATATAAGAAGACAAGCTATGACAAAGTCGCGTCGGTTTTCAAAAGCTGTGTGCGACTAGTGTTAGTCACAAACACTAGTCGTCTACAATTAAACGTTTTACGTTTACAATTAAACATAAATATTCATTCCACCAATCACCACACGAAACAATTTTCACTCCATCAATCACCAGACGGTTGACATAGAATAACAGACACGAAACATAATGCATGTTTCGATTTCTGTATAAGACTACCAACAAACAGCATTTTATTTTAATATGATTGTGGAGATTCAAGAAAACGAATTTACTTACAATTAATTTATTAAAATATAAGAAATTACAATTAATTGAGACGCGACAATGTTCGATGTTAGAAACAGAGTGATCTTGCTAAATTCTGCGGCGCGGTGGTCGGGCCCGCGATGCACCTGTGCTGAGTCGGCTCCTTGGGCGGTCGATTGCCGCAAACCGGGGACGACAAAATTGGGGATGGCGCAAGATCATCGATTCCCTTGGTGGGCCATGGCGTAACAAACCTGTAAATAAAGCTCATTTTGTTTATGGAATCAAATAGTATATATAAATTTTCTAATTTAGCTCATCTCTTTCATACGAAATGAAACGCACCAAACGGTCTATGACGCGAATTCCATCTCACATTTTTTTTTTCGGTTTCTTTTAATAATATCATTTGATGGACTTGCAAAGAAGTCTTCGAAATATCCGTAAAATAACAATATAAAAATAAATATTCGCAAAGTGTGCTATTTGCTTATAAATAAACTGAATACATTTGGACTTGAATACAAACTTTAAAAAATGGGACTGATTCTATCAATTTACTGCTCAATCGTATTAAATACCCTTAAAAACGATTTTATATTATCCTGTTATGTCGCAGTCAAAATGCTGTTTTCATAGGCACAGGTTCCATTCTATTCTAAATGACTGAAACCATGATTTCGAATATAACTGTAAATCAAAATCAAAAATAATGCAAGTTTTACATAACAATAAAACTTGTATTATTGGGCAGAGACGATGCACAGCATCTGTGAGAGAGCGTCGTACTTCCGTCGTAGCACTTCCGTTTATTTTCAAGCCTTTCCGGCGTATTTTTTAGCCAATCAGCGTCAAGTATTATGTCACGTGGTCTCAGGTGGTTTCCTGCGATAGACAAACGCCATATTGCTTCATAGGAATCACTCACCAGGGGACCTTAATGGGATGCTGTGCATCATCTCTGCCCAATAATACAAGTTTTATTGTTATGTAAAACATGCATTATTATTTGGCATGTGACGATGCACAGCATCTGTGAGAGACATGTTTATATCTCCTGGTGACCACGCGACGACGCTATAAAATAATAAAAATGTATGAATGGAATGATCTGTATTTTTCTAACTCTTATTTAAAAACAATAATAATATTCTAATACATGAAGTTACGAATCAGTTGCAATTAAATAGGTTCAAAATTTAATGATAGATTTGATTCAGATGGCCCCGATCTGCCAATAATTTGTTTTTTATAAAATCTTGCAAAGGTGTTAGTTCTCCGCTAGTTACCCCTTGCAAGAATTTCATGCAACGGGAAATTCTCATACCAGTTTAAGGAAGCCACAGCCGAGCGTATACTTCCTGGAGATGCTTTGATGCCTGCATCCTTTAAAATTGTTTTGACCCAATTACCTACAACAGTCCGTGAGGCAGCCCTTGGCTTGCCACTTATTGAAACAAACAAAGCATTATTGCATCCCGAAGAACGCCGTTCAGTACCTAATTCAATAACTTTGCGGAGCCAGTATAAGGGGCATACATTGGAAACGTTATGTTTTAATAATTTCCATCCCGATTGTCTATAATTATCAGAATCCGTCTTTGAACCAAATACAGGGTATAAAATACAATGATCGCACTTATCAACAAAGTGTTTTGGGGATACTTTTAAAAGGGTGAGATCGTGCACTCGCCTACCTGATGCTAATAAGAGAATACAGGCTAATCTACGCGAAGCTTCAAATAAAGACAGAGCCAGAGACATCAGATCGATTGGATCCCAGATTGGTGGTTTATCTGTTTTTGGGTTCTGAAGTGAAATAGCTTTTAAAATATGCTTAACTAAGAAATTCTGATTGAGATTTTCGCTATCGACAGCTTTTCCAAAAGTTAGTACTACTGATTTATGCAACAAAATTGTAGGATAAGCTAACTTTTCCTTAAGGTACAAATGAGCTAAAAATATGTTTGATGAAAGAGCACCGCTTAGGATTGCCTGCGGATGATGGATTGATGAAATTCTAAATTATACTTGTTACAGCCACTGAACCCTCGATTCCATGAAGCGTGGTACGTTTCTTAAGGTAGATCTCTCCAGCTTGAGTAATAACGATCTTTCGCGTCAGACCCAAGTGTTTGATGTAGCAGGAAGTTTCACTTTCAATTCGATAACTAGCAGATATCAATACTTGACGACCAATACAGAATCGAGAAAAATTATCGATACTGCAATGGTATCGTTCAACCCTAGTTTTGGTCACCCCAAAACTGACATTGTCTAATGAGTCTATGAATTGGCTAATAGTCGCGTTTCAAAAGCTATCAACAGTATCAACCTAAAAAAAAAGAATTTATATCTATGAAAGTTGTTTACGTCAAACATCAATCGAATTTTTAAAATGAATCATAATTGTAATAATCCCCGTTTATTTTCACATATGACATGAAAAATCGTTTACTCTAAATAAAAAACTGACTGATAATTCATAAGACCGCTGTAGTATTGTGTTCTTGTCAGTGTAATAAGAACATAACCTCAAAGTGTGTTTAGCAACCAACTTTTACATTTGTTTTGACCGTCGAAGGCTGAAACCATGGCTCAGCAGTTGTCAAGGAGAAATGGAAGAGGCTAAGGTGCTTACATGGAACAGGCGATATACAGAACCATTAGGAAAAAGTCGAATACAATGTGTATTTCAACATATCATCATGCCTCTCAAATGGGTGAGTACTACGTAATTATTTTCAAATATAGTTGACGACCCATTTGGTGTAATGGTTGAGATATCAGCTATTACACTAAGGATTCCGAGTTCGTTCCCTGGGCAGTATAAACATTTGTGTGCAGAACATGTCTGTTTGTATTGGTCTGGATGTTTTCTATGTATATATATTTCTAAAAAAAGTGTATTTATTGTTGTTTAGGCCCCATTCTACAAGCTTCACACTTAACTTGGGCTAGGTGACGCTATGTGAATGTCATTGGATATTTATTTAATTATGTTTAAACACTAAGATATTATTTCTCTATAAATTAATCCCTGTAACAGCCCTCATCTGTCAATTCACGTCCAGATGGGGTAGTCAAAAATTTTTTTAATAAAGTTAGTTGCATTCCCACAGTTAAATACAATTGATCTCTCTATTGTTATATTCTGGTAGTCTTAATTCACAGACCTTAATAGACTTTGCATTTTAACATCACTACATCTATAAGTAAGTCTAATTCCATGGAGGATGGGCCGGGTGCTATATTGGGAATGGCAACTGTGCAGATCACGTGGCCCCTTCCCATTACATGGTACAAACAACAGAGCTGTGCGCTTTGAAGCGCTGAAAAAGCAAGCATGCAAATACAGTCTCGGCTCGAGCGAATATATTTTTGTCCCATTCGGTCGAAGACCCTTGTCGCATGGGTCCTAGTGCTGTTGAGAGCTTTCCAAGAATTTCCAAAAGGTTAGTCTACGTCACATGACCGAAGATCTGGCAGCTTACCTTGGATCAAAAATCAGTATGGCAATGCATAAGGAATGCGGAGTATTTCAAACCCGAGGCTTCTTTAATATATTTTTTGTTATTATTTATTTTTAAGTGTTTAGGGTGTAAATATTTTATTACGAATAATGTAATGTATAAATAAATACTACAGTAATTTAAATTTTTTTGCATTGCTACAATAAGTAAATATTATATTAATCCAAAAATGGCATTATGACAATATTGTTTAACTTGGTGTAACTCAATTGAGTCGTCTAGGTAGGATGTATGACCGCAGTGCTAGATGTCTCCCGGGAAATACCATGTGACTTCTGTGTTTTGGATGAGGGCACTTAGCAGGAAATTACCGGTATAAGAACCTAACATCTGTTGTCTCGGGTGTCGGGCGCAGTGCGCATTGATGGGAGATAATTACTTCATCAGTGTTGGTCTCCTCAATGCCGCTCTTGAAGGTAGCATATGATACCATCAGGTGGCGTCCTGACCGTTCACGAGAACATAAAAAAATGATTTCACAGTTATATGTTATTAATCAAATTTGAGTTAAAATAATTTAAGTTCTTCAGCAATTGTTCTGTGGTATGATTATCATCATCATCATCAGCTCATTAAACGTCCCCACCGAGCACGAGCCTAGGGTATAACGGCCTTAGTCGTCCACGCAGGCCCAGTACGGATTGGCCGAGTTCACCCACAACCTTTGTGCCTTCGCAGGCGTGGGCCTTCCTCGCGATGTTTAACTTTCACCGTAAGAGCATCTGATAAAGTACATATCATTTCGAAAATTCGAAATCACATTGGTACGTGGCGGGATTTGAACCTGCGCCCTCGATCGGAAGGCAACAGTTCACACCACTGAGCCACTTTGTGGTATGATACTGGTGTAGAAATGTACATTTTCCATGTGATTGGTTTTTACACCCAAATAATTGATAAAAATTACTGAAATGAAATGAGTGTTGGTGGCTTATGGTGTTTACTGTTGCCTTCCGATACGGAGGGTGCAGGTTCAAACCCCGCCATGTACCAATGTCTTTTCGAATTTTAGAAATTAAATATAAGGATGAATAGAAGGAAGGATAAGATAAGGAAACCGCAAGAAGGTTATAAGGTTATCTAAATCCGCCGTGGCCCGCCCGGGACGACTAAGCCTAATCACCCTATACGGGTAGGCTCGGGCCCCTCGGTGGGGACGTTTAATGAGCTGATGATGGTAATGATGACATAATAAAATACTTCCCACCTTTTCAGGTATGGCCGTCGCAGCATCATAGACAAGCTGTCCGCCCACATAGACTCCAAAAAGGCGAGCAAGTTAGCGGATAAAGTGCTAGATTTAGCTCAAGAGCTGATCTCCTCGTCCAAAACTCAGAAGCGGAAGCACGAGCCGGAGCGCGAGAAAGACTCGAAGAAGTCGCGTCACGAAGACAGAGATGCCCGCCACGAAGAGGAGAAAGAGCGGAGAGAATTAAGAAAAGAAGAACGGAGAAAGAGGGGAGCGGGTAGAAGGAAGAGAGAGCGGACAAAGAGAGGGAATGGATTGAGAGTGATGCCCCCTGCGCGCGTGTTGCCTAGGAGGGGAGACTGTTGGATCCAAGATTGCAGTGTTGAGTGCGACAGGATAAAGGTACCGTTAGTAGGTTCTTAGGCACGTATTCTAGAACGAAAGAGCGTCGGTGGCTCAATGGTGTGAACTGTTGCCCACTAGCGATTCCTGAGGTTCAAATCCCGCCACAATTATCTACCATGTGTTGTTCGAATTTCGAAAAATATATGTTATCTGGACCCTCTTACGGTGAAGGAAAAATCGTGAGAAGACCTGCGCACGCCTGCGAAAGAGATTCGAAAGTTGATGTGTGAAGTCGTCCAACCCGCACTGGCCCGCGTGGGACGACTAAGCCTAATCACTCTATACGGTTAGGCTCGTGCCCCTCGGCGGGGACGTTTAATGAGCTGATGATGATGATTCTAGAATGAGACTCAAGTTGATCTTCACTGAAGTAGAGTGAGAAAGGGATAGCGCTATATACGATAAATAGCACCATCTCTTTCTAACTCTAACTCAAAATTAAAAATGTTTTAAATAAATCATTAAATGACACCTTTGAATCGTCAAGAAGTTATTTTTAATGAATCTACCACCGTTCGGGAGGTTGTTAATCTACCGAAAGACTCCGGGAAAGTCGTTGTAGTTACTCTTTTCAAAAAGTGGGTTTATATCAAAAT